>OMLC01067411.1:0-10461 GCA_900302585.1 Regalecus glesne | reverse complement strand
GTCTGTGTGTGTGAGTGTGTGTTTGCAGACTTGCATAGATGGAGCATTAAAACCACAGCGTAAATGCTGTTGATTCTAGTCTTTATCTGAGCCTAATCCTAACCCTATATGGAAGTCAGACTGAGTGAGAGATGGAGAGAGAGAGAGAGAGAAAGAGAGAGAGAAAGAGAGAGAGAGAGAGAGAGAGAAGGAGGAGAGAAAGAGAGAGAGAGAGAGAGAGAGAGAGAGAGAGAGAGAGAGAGAGAGAGAGAGAGAGAGAGAGAGAGAGAGAGAGAGCACAAAGGGGTAAATAGAGAGAAAGAGGAGTGGTAGAGGTAGAGAAAAAGAAGAGATGGAAGAAGAACAAACTTGGGGTTAGACAGCAAGACAGAGAAGCAAGAAAACGACCGTGAGAGAAAGAATATGAGATGGAGAGAAAGAAGAAGGAAGAAAAAAAAACGAGGCTTTTAAAAAGGGAGAAAAATTGAGAGAGGCAGAGGGTAAGGGTGAGGGGGTAAGGGTAAGGAGGGAGGTGAGACAAGCGTTAATTTGACAGTAAGCATTTAATCATGACTCAATCATCAATTAACTGATTTATTGAATGATTGAACAATTGATTGGAGAATCGATCATTCATTGCTGTCCTCTGATCTCACAACAGCTCATGCATTCCTTTTAGAAATCTACTTCATCAGGTCAAAAGCCAAGCAGATGGAAGACATCCCTTATATGTTGACACCGTGTTTAATAATAAACTAGTGGAAAAACTGACAGCTATTATTGATAATGTAATGGATTGCATTACTGTGGAAAGCTTAGAAAAAAAAGAAAAATGTAATGATGAGTTGTGTTTATAGACCACCTGATTGTGATATTGATTTATTTGAGACTAATATGAATAGAATGTTTGATGTGAGAAACCAGAAGATAATGCTCATTTGTGTGGATTTTAATTGAGATCTTTTAAATCCAAACAAGCCCAAACAGATTGATTAATTAATTGATGTAATGTTCAGATTGAGTCTATTTCCAACAATCACTAAATCCATCTGAATTACTTTGCATAGTGTGACTCTATTAGATAAAATATTAACTAATTGTATGGATAACAGCATAATGAGTGGATTACTATTGAAAGACATCAGTGACCATCTGCCAGTCCTTGTGATGTATGATTGCAATAGTATGAACTTGAAGGAGGGGATTGGGATTAGACATGGGAGAGTAAGAACAGAGGAATCAATTAATATATTCAGAACGGAATTGGGTTGAGTCAGAGTTGGAGTAATATATATATATACATATATATATATGATGAAAATGACACCGATAAAGCCTATGAAACTTTTCTTACATTATTCAATTCATTGCACAATAAACACTGCCCTATAAATGAATTCAACAAGAAGATAAAATACATAGACAGACCATGGATGACAAAAGGACTGCAAAATCCATGTAGGAAAAATAATACATTATATAGAGACTTAATAAAATATAGAACAATAGAAACAGAAAATGAGTACAAAAATATAGAAATGAGTTAACGGATATTGTGAGAATATGTAAGAAAGATTATTGTACTACAATATTAGACAATAATAAAAAATAATATCAGGAGAAGGTATTAAATAATATTATTAGGAATGAAAAGTCTAATGGATACTCGCAATATCTTATGGATAACGAGACAACTGGAGACAACATGAATGATGGTTGTCACAGGGTTCAATCATTTTTTTGTAGGCGTGGGACCAAAGCTGGCAGAGGAAATCAATAAACCCCAGCCAGAAGAGGGAAGGAGGAAAACTGATGATTTCTTTGATAGTAACCCAAGCTCAATATTCCTAAATGCAGTGGATGAAAATGTGATTATGGACATTGTTAATAACTGTAAGAATAAAGTGTCTACAGACTGGGATAACATTGACATGGATTTAATCAAGAAAGTAATTGATGCCATCGCTAAACCATTAGTTTACATTTGTAATTTGTCTTTTAAAACGGGTGTTTTAAAACGGGTGAGTGAAGGGGGATGGGACTTGATAAGCATTGCTTCTTCCTATTCCCTTTTGGACATCATAATATAATGAGGTTGTTCTGCTTTTTGGTAAATGACTGTCGAGTATGTTTCTTGTGTTGTTTGAAATAAACTTAAACAAACATCATCCATCCATCCATCGTCAACTGCTTCTCCAAAATCAGGTCGCAGGAGCCTATCTCTGTTCTCATTGGGTGAAAGGCGGGGTACACCCTGTATAGGTCACCAATCTATCACAGGGCAGAGCAGTTGGTGTCTTGCTTAAGGACACCTCGACACGCTTTTCTGCAGGACCGGGGATCGAACCTGCAACCTTCCGATAGCCAGGCAACCACTGTACCCACTGAGCCATGCCGCCCCTTGGATAAACTTAAACTGGATAATTTAAAAATGAGTGTAATTTGTCTGTCCATGCTGTACATAATGTACATATTTCTTCCCTGTTGAATTGTCTATGTTACACCTTATTTTCTAGATGTGATGCCTCTCCTACTGTGCTTTCCACTTTGCTGCTGTAACACTGCAATTTCCCCCTGCGGGACTAATAAAGGAATATCTTATCTTATTTATTTATTTATTTGTTTATTTATTTATATGTGTTAGCCACAAGCAACCAGTTGGATTAGACAGAACTTATTCACATTAAGAGAGCTGAAGGTCCTTCATTTACTAGTCATTTTTTGATCCGTGAGTGGCCTGGCGTGTAAGTGGGACAATACAGCCAATGAAAACAGCCTTTGAGTCTTGAAGTAGCACGAGTCAAAGAGAGGGCAGGAGAACTGTGGAGCTGGGCTGGTAGTCCCCTCGGTGACCTTGCACTAATGCACAAAGACCCAACTGTGAACGCTGCTAATCGTATCTAATTATTAATATAGTACTATTCAGACAAATTCAATTCAAAGTGCTTCACATAATAAAATAAGTACAGACCACTTCTCACAAGAAAATAGAGACAAAATGGAACGCAGAATAAGAGAGAAGAAGAAATCAAACGGAAGCTGAAATAAAGTAATAAAATACCAACAAAGGATTCAAAGCAAAGCCGATAATAAGGCCCTCTCCTTAAGTAATAGCTAGGCTAACGAGGAAAGTTTTGAGACTTCTAAAAGTGTTGATTGACAGAGAATTTTTCAGGTCTTATAACAGCCTATTCCTGAGACAAGGACCATTGATTCTTAAGATTGTCTCCCCGTAGGTCTTGGACCCATCCTTGAAACAGCAAGAAGACAAGTACTAGAGGACCTGAGTGACCTAGTGAGAACAGATCCTAAAAGCATGTTAGATATCTACTTGAGAGCTAGGCCATTAAGAGACTGACATTTTTTTTTAAAATACACTCCAGAATGGCCAGTGAATCATTTCTAAAACAGGGGTAATGAGTTCTGTCTTACTGGTCTTAGTCAACAGGCATAAGGTGGTGTTTTCCGCCAGCTGTTGCCTGCTTAGTGCAGACTCAGGTAGATCAGAAAGAAGAGTATTGCAATAACGAAGACAGCTTGTAATAAAAGCATGCATATATTTTACATTATCCCCCTCGATTAAAAAACAGCTGGACTTTGCTAATGTTAAGAAGATGATAAAAGGTTGTTAAAGTGGAAATACAAAATTAGCATCTGAGTGTATGATAAGACCTTTTTACTTTAGGCTTCAGCATTTGCGCCAGAGTTCCTAAATATAAATGTGAATGGACTATTTTATATAATGCTTTGACCTCGGGTTAAGGAAAAAAATCGAGACATTAATAGGTTTAAATCTCTGATACATTCAGTGTGTTGAACAACCAGCAAACCTCATCTGATGAGACAGTAATATAGGGTTGTGTGTCATCAGCATAACAATAAAAGTCAGTGCTGTGTTTCTGATAATACCACCTCATGGCAGCATAGAGCTCCAGTAGCTCAGTGGAAAGAGAGCGCACATGCCTTGGAAACTGATGTGCTAGAGGCAGCGGGTTCGAATCCACTGCAGGGGATCAGGAAAGGCATATGGCCTTAATCCCCCAAGCTCCATTCAAGTCCGTGTCCATCCCACAGCATGGGGACTAATCGTGTCACATAAAACCGATCTTTATAATGCCTAAAGGCAGCATGTACAGACTAAATAATGAGGAGCATAAAA
This sequence comes from Regalecus glesne, assembly GCA_900302585.1. Taxonomy (NCBI): domain Eukaryota; kingdom Metazoa; phylum Chordata; class Actinopteri; order Lampriformes; family Regalecidae; genus Regalecus; species Regalecus glesne. The sequence goes on along the minus strand of OMLC01067411.1, from coordinate 6,323 downwards.
TTGATCCTTGCGGATCAGCACAGGCCATCTCATATTTCAGTGAGGGGTGCTTGCAAAGAGACAAAATATTCTCGACCAGAGAAATATGACAAACCAACTCAAAACACATCCAAAAATTCAAACCCATTTTTCTTGTCTGTTAAGGGGGATAGTGTGGTCAACAGTGTCAAACGCAGCACTTAAATCTAAGAGGACTAGCACAGAGTTTATCGTCCAATTTGATTCTCAAATTATTTATAACTTTAACGAGGGCAGTCTCAATGTGCTGTCGATAGATCACATATGTGTGTGTGTGTGTGTGTGTGTCTGTGTGTGTGTGTGTGCAAAAAAGTGTGCATGTAGGATTATGTAACTGGGGGAATTTGTAGTTTTGTTAAATGAGTAATGTAGATGACAGTCCTGATCACAGACTGAATAGTTTCATGTATGAAAAAAAACAGGAAGAGAGATTACATAAGGAGGGAGGGTACAGTACAAAGCAGAAATAAAGAAGGAATAAAAAATGTGATTCAATGGCAAAGAAGGACTGATGGTGAACCAAGATATGCTGAGGTTATTTCAATTTATCCCAGATTACCCAGGCTGGCAGACTGTTTTCCTGCAGAGACCCACAACCATTGAATCTGACCTGTGGGTCCTGTGCGGGCCTGTACTTTGAAGGATTTCACGAGAGGAAGTGGATCTTTCAACAGATATTTGTGTGTGGGGTGTGAGAGAGACCAAATTCCATGTCCATACAACAAAGCCTTTCTTATAATAGAGACCAAATGACTAAACAAGATAAAATTTATAGCGGGGCTGAGCCACTGTTAAAACATTGTCAAGAGTTAAGGATTCATTCAGCATTAAAAAAAACAAGCAAACAAACAAACAGTTCTCTGGTGCCTTTGGGAATAAGTGGTACCAGACGTTCTCACAGTTGCCATGTCAAAACAGTTTTTGGGAAAGCACCAAAAAGGAGAAGTCTGATTATGCATTAATATTTCATTCTCGGTTTAATCATTGTCAGTTAATCATTGCGTCCATCGTGACAAGACAAATGATAACTTCGGGACGTGCCAACAGTAACCAGCGATGGTTTTGTGATCCTTTGACCCAACACTTTACCAGGGAGCTCGTCCTATGCCTTTGTGGTCGCCAGTGTCATGTGTCTGACCCCGCTCTCCGACCTCACGGGATGGAGCAGGTGCAGTGGCTCATACAGAGAGGGTGCTCTCAGTGGACTTTCAGTTCACAGTCCCTGTCGTACTACTTCTGCGTGATAGTTACAGGGTGGCTCTTATCAGGATGGTTATGTCCTGTAACTGCCATTGCAATTAAATTAAATCCTCCCGATAAGGCCAAACTGGCACAAAGCCACATGGATTTTTAGACTGTGTGGCTGTTTTCAAGATGTGCCCACCAGAGGTTAGCCAAATGGTAAATTGACTCGTTTTTATATGGAGCTTTTCGAGTCGAGCGACCACTCAAGGCACTTTATGATGTACGTCTCACATCTACCAAGCATGGGGCATTAAGGCTGGATGCTCTTTCCTGACAACCCGTGGTGATCTCAAACCCATGACACCTGACTTGGAGGCACTCACTCTACCGCTGAAAAGAACAATTACAGAAGGATTAATTTACAATGTTAAATTTGAGGTTTTCGGCTGTTATCTGTCCTTAACTCAAAAAGGGGTGTCAGCCATTTTGGCAATGGTAAACATACATTCAAAGACTCGTTGAATCTGGAAACAGTGGGCACTGTTTTGCTACGGTTTCTAGATTGAACAGCTTTCCTCCAAATGGTGTTGGAGGCTGTTTTCTCTCGTTTGGTCGGTGTGACAGAAATGTTACCCAATCACCACCAATGTGTATATAAACCCTGCTATAGTACACACAATAGATCCAGCCGAAGCAATTAGAGGACAGGATAGTTTTTGATTGGGACTTGATTTTTATTTTATTCATTTATTTATTTTTGGGGGGTGCGCAGTGGCTCAGTGGCAGAGCACAGCTCCAAGTCAAGCATAGCAGGCTTGATCCTGCAAGACGGTGTCTGGAAAAGGGGATCCAGCCTCAGTCCTCCAAGCTTGGGGAAATATAAGGTATTCATTGTAAAGTGCTTTGAGTGGTCAGTAAACTAGAAAAAGCACGAAAATAAAAACAAGTCAATTTACCATTTGTCACAAGTATTTTATAGTAACTTTATAATTTTAAGTATTCCATAGGGTTTAGGACAGAGAACAGATCATCTAGTAATCAGAAGGTCACTAGTTCCATCCCTGGCTCCTTCCTTGAGCAAGAGACTGAACCCCTAACTCTTCCAGGGTACTGCAGCTGCCCACTGCTCTTATCCAGCAGGATCTACTCATACAGGTGACATCTTCACATTTGGTCTTAGACTGAAGATGTCCCCTGTCAGGGTGATGAAGTGTTTCTTTCAATAAATGCTGTATCCAGATGAACTGACTCAAACTTTTTTTCTTTTGTGAGTGGGTCAATTAGATATTTAGTGGGCCTAAATGTAAAAAAATAAATAAAAATAGATTCCCTCATCAGTCCCATAAGGGGAAATTTGGATTTCTCTGCATTTTTGACCCAACCTATTGTATAGGAGCAGTGAGCTGCCAGCATATGGCGCTCGGGGAGCCGTTAGAGGTTCAGTGTCTTGCTCAAGGACACCTCGACATGCTGTATGCAGGACTGAGGATCAATCCTGCAACCTTCCGATTGCCAAGCGACCGCTCTACCCACTGAGTTATGCCGCCCCTAGTATCTGGCCAATCAACAACCATCAACTGGAAAAAGTACCTTGAGACACATTCTTGGTCACTTTAGACACTAGGTTGTGTGTTGTGACTATGGGTTGTGTAACACATTGGTTAAGTCGTTTCTGGTATGTGTGTGTGCACATGTGTCCATGTGCTCATGTTTCTCTACATGGGAGTGTAAAAACTAAGACAGAGGAAGGGCTGGGGAAGGATTGTACAAAGCATGGTCATGTTTACATGAGTTGACTTCCTATGAATAGCAGGACAAAGGTGAATAGAGCTAAAAGCAATAACCCGGGTCAGGACATCGCAGAAGTTGGCTCGGTTCATCTGGGTACAAGGTGTAGTGAGAGAGCTTCAGCCATATTTTATGGAAAACATCCTCTAGTAATAGCGCTAAAGAATATCACTCTACTGAAGAGGAAGGAGGATGGAGCCATTTCTATGCTTGTTGATTATGTTCCGTAACTACCGAAATGGGCAAACAAAAAAAGGAGATAGCAAGCATGGTGATGTTTTTATTTTTTTGTATGTCAGTTATTTCCATTTGACATGACCCAGTCACCTGTCTCACACTTCTCCAAACCTGAACAACATCCGTATGGAGCCATATACATGATCTTCATCATCATTTGGTCCCCCTGATGATATGAATGGAAGACTCGGATGAGACTGACAGCTCAGAAACATAACTGCGTTTTAAATATTTGGTTTACAAGGTGGGAATTTGTGATGTCCCAATATTTCCACACTTCCTCAACATTGAGCCACAAAACCAGGCTATAGATCATAACAGCACAAAACTATTTGAATATTTCTAATTTTGGTCAAGATCTTGCTTACTCTGCCTTAATCGCTGGACACTTAGTTCTAAGTCCTTAAATCAAGAAATGTGGCCCCTTCAAACAGGCTGACAAATATATGTTCCTCATTTATAAAATGAGTCTAAAATGTCTGTTACATCTGTACGATGAACACTTCCTGTATTTGTCACATTATCCTTAAGACAAGTGAGTTCAAGGGACTGGGGTGGGGGATTACACACACTGTTAGGGGTTAGGGGCAGCCCTGAGGTCATCCTCTTCTCTTTCTATCAGCAACAACGTGCTTTACCCCTAGCTGCCGGACACTCCCAGTGAGATTCAAATCATTGTGACAACTTTCACGAGTGATGACAATCAAACTCAGTAAACCTCAGTCTGTATAGGATGCAGTCTCACTACGCCTTCAAGCTAAAGTTTTAGAACAACTGTCGACTACTGCACTTGACCTACGGTACATGGATCAAATTTTGGATACAAAGGCCACTTTGCACGTAGGCTTTTGGTCAGGGCCCGTTGTTATGAAGCACCTTAGAATTCCTCTAAGCAACTGTAGGAAAAAGTACGATTGGGCCTCAAAATATATAATCAGAGTGCGGCTAGGGAGTTAGTTATGAAGCTCTCTACATGCACTCTCATCTAGCAAAAGACTCCTCCAGAGAAACTGTGATGAAACTGTTTTATAGTGCTCACTGTGAAATTACCATGACATCTGCAGTAGGCCTGACCCAGTGTGGCTACCAGACTTTAAAGGCCTTCAGAATTTGAGAAGCAGTGGGGTCCTGTTTCAGCCAAGTGTCACAAATCAAATGCTGCATCCAGTAAACAAATAAGTTAACTGCATGACAGGTAAAAACCACAGCCATGAATCACTTAATTTGAACAAACTCAAACTTGAAATGATTGTTCTCAATGCAGGAGGATGCCCTCCACCCAAGCCAAACAGCCCATCATCTGTATTTGTTCATAGCTATTTAGGGATAACAATTGTCCCCATAACGCAACTGAGTTAAATAACTTATGTTCATAAGTTCATCAAGTTCATCAATAAATCAAGTTTCTTTTGATTAAATTTCTTAGCACAGATTTTTAGAACAAATAGACAAATTATTTTAAGTAACTCCAAAATTTCATTATTTGGTGTGTACAAAGAGCTACCTAATGGGTTGGGACATGTCTCAACATCTCCTATTCTATTGGACTTTCCAAGGAAAGGAATGTGGATATTACACTTTTCTATTTATGAAAGTAGGCCAAAAATTGGGTCACTCGTTTGCCTGGTTAACACCAATTTCCTCTTAGCTTTATGGCCACTGGACCAGTAATCTAAATACTATGGAAAAATGTATCTCTCTTATGATGACATGAACGTGATTAGATTGAAATGATAATATTTTTTTAGAATCCCCTCTAATAGTTTAATAGAACTTACTGGAAGTAACTCAGTCAAATCCTTCCCTCTTCGTTGGTCTTTTTCAAATTCAAATGAGGACAGCCTGAAAACGGCTGAGAAAAGGAAATAATATGAGACCTTGGAATGACAAACATACTTCCTCAAGAGGGACTGTGCTACTTCAAGAGCACTCTCAGGAAAGGGCAATAACTTCATCTAGTTTCTAAAATGGACAATGTAAAGAAATGTTTCCAAATATTTGAGAAGATGAAAGTTGGGCTCACCCCTTATTGTTGTTATTGCAGCATGATCAAATTGATTGGCGTCAAAAGGAACGTTGCTCACACGGTCGATTATCTTTTTAATAATACGAGATAAGATATTCCTTTATTAGTCCCGCAGGGGGAAATTGTGGTGTTACAGCAGCCAAGTGAAAAGCATAGAGAAGGAGTGGCATCACATCTAGAACACAACGTGTAATACAGACAATTCAACAGGGGAGAAATATATACATTAAGTGCAGTATGGACAGAAAGATTGCACTCATTTTAAAATAATCTAATATATCGATGTTATTGTTGTACATATTGTTGTCCTATTGGGGGAGCAGTGCTAATTATAGAGCCTGATAGCTGTGGGAAGGAAAGACCTACGGAAACCCTCCTTCAAACACCTTGGATACAGTAACCTGTCACTGAAGGAGCTCTCTAGTCTAGCAAATGTGGTGGGCACATGGCTAGGTCTGACTGCTTTATTTAATACAGTACACAAAAGGAGGGGAGCCAGTTCAACTAGATCAGAAGTTTATTCAGAAATGTTTAGTCACTCAGACAGGTGGCATCTCCCGTCTGAGCAGTCAGCTCAGACTGGAGATGCCACCTGTTTGTCAGTCTGAGTAGTCTGCTGATCCAGTTGGACTGATTCACCTTTGTGTGATCCCCTTAACTGGATTGTTGAGCATGCATCAAGACGTCTTGATGCATGCTCAACAATCCAGTTAAGGCAGTTGAGGTTGTCCGTAAGAAATTACAGGACGACCTCTCCCTCAGAGACAGGACCACCCTTAACTCTGACCAAGTGTGTCTGCTGCTGAAATTATGCCTTCAGTCTACGTACTTCACGTATCAGGGGCAATACTACAGGCAGAAGCATGGGTGTGCTATGGGTTCCCCTGTTTCTCCTATAGTGGCCAACCTATACATGGAGGAAGTAGAGAGGAAGGCTCTGGCGTCCTATCCAGGGACTCCACCTAGTTACTGGTTCAGGTATGTGGAAGACACCTGGGTTAAAATTAAATCCCAGGACGTACCACAGTTCACTGAACACATTAACTCAGTGGACGCCAACATCAAATTC
>OMLC01067410.1:11736-24518 GCA_900302585.1 Regalecus glesne | reverse complement strand
GTCCTGGGACTCTGTTAGACTATGGGGGGGGCATTTTCCCGGTGTTTCTCGGGTGGTCTTATGAGAGTGCTCTTTTCTGGGGTGACCAACCCCCCTATCCACAGGGCAACCAGGGGTCCCTGTATGTGTTGACGAGTATGAAAATGATGTAAACCAGATGTTATGGCCGTCACAGTCACCAGGTAAAAACTCGGTTGAACCCCTTTGGGAGGTGAAGGACTGTCAGACAGACGTGTTAGACAGCCCTCCAGTAGAGTTCAGAAACTTTTAGAAGCCATGACAAGGAGCTCTGAGGCTGTTCCGGAGGCTCATGGGGGAGCTACACCATACTAGGACACTTTATGTCGGTTTATCCGTACATTGGTGTACAACTGCATTTTAAAAGCACTAGTAAGAGCTGGTTACTTTATTCATTAGTCGTCAGCAGCGTGGAACATTTGTCCTTAGAGCCACTCCTCCAACCAGCTGAAGAATAATTCAAAATTCAAGAAGTGACATTCAAGAAGAGATCTGCATATGTCTCTGGTGTCCTTGAAAAAACCTTAAATGTCCACCAAAGGAGATTTCTTCCAAATCGAGGAACCAAGTGAGTAAAAAAAGAGACATTTACTTCCCCCAAATTGATGATGGCTCACGGTGAACACAAATTATGGTTTCCTATTAAGGATAATGGGCGCATCCTTGAGTGACAAATGATGACAGGTTTACTGACAGCTTCCTCATCCCCCTCTGATGGGAATCGATCCTGCGACCATCTTCCAATAGAACTGCAACACCCACAGCAGCCCACCTTGTCTTAGATGCTTTGAATAGGACAGAATGGAAACAGTAGAAGCAATTTTTACCTATCTACTTCTCATTTAGATATCTACCTACCAGACTTTTCTGCACAGTCTCTGAGAACGGACAAATGAATAAAATAGAGGTTTTTTTTACTATTACTTTAATTGGAGGAACATGATGTGGGTGTCCTACCATGACAACCTCCATGTAGCATTATGGGAATGAATTCTTCCATTGTGCCGCTACTTCCCCTTTCACTGCAATTCCCAGTGGGAAGTTTCTCTGTCATATGTTTCATGACCCTGAGACTAAACTAGCCTATTGAAAATACAGATCGTGTTAAAAATGCATAATGCGAATCAGAATTGCATTGATAAAATAGCTGTAGGCAGTACATATTATTTTATGTCCTTCATGAATGGGTTCATTGTCTGGGAATAATGGAGGAGCTAAGGGAAGCTCACCTTCCCTGAAAAGGACATGAGCTCCCCTGTAAGCCCATTTAGAGAAATTTAAGACAACGTTTCATGAAATTAATAATAATAATAATAGCATATGCCAGTAGAAAAAAAAAGAAAAGCCACTTTATTTGCTCATTGTATTCCTGCATTGAAATGTGTCCCCTGTATTAGACTTATCCTATTGCATAGGAGCAGTGGGCAGCTGCAGCACCCAAGGAGCAGTTAGGAGTTCAGTGTCTTGGTCAATGACATTTCAATACACCCTCTAATGGAGCCAGGGATTGAACTAGTGACCCTACTAATACTAGATGACCTGTTCTACCTCCTGCGCCATGCCGCCCCAATGTTATGTTTTGGTGGCGATCCAATATCCAATTTGTCTCCACTGTAATAAACATAATACTGTGTCTGTTGTGCTAAGAGGTCCGTTTTAGGTGTTGAGATGAGTCCCCGTTTTGTGGGCGAGGATACAAACTTAAATGAAATTTGGGGGATTAAAGCCTGATGCCCTCCCTTGTTGCCCAGTGGTGTGTTTGAACCCACAGCCGCTGGCTCATCAGTTCCGGAAGTACAGGTTCTATCATTGAGTTACTGCGGGCCCCCTCAAGGTTCACCACGAAAGACTTGGAATTTAGGTTTAGGTTAGGTTAAAGTATGCGTTCGGTTAGTGCAGATCGGTTAACTGTTGATGAAATCGTTCGTTGTGGCTCTCCCTTGAGTTTGATCCTTTTTTTTCAAAAAAAGCACAAGTAAGATGGGAAGCAGATTTTCAGCCACTTGCACGGTTTCACTTTCCGTTGTCGGTCGAATGACGACAGTGTTGAGTGTCGTCACTGGGCCAAGTGCATCTTGGTCCTTCTTGTTTCCACACGAACAAGCTGGAGAATTGGCGGTATTGAGACTCCGGTCGGGCAAAGTGAGAGGTAATTATACAAATGTGTTTTAAACTATTACATACATCTTACAATATAATTTAATTGATTTGAAGACACTTTAGGTATTCATATCCTGGGACTTTGACGTCAGCCACTCTTCTCATGTTAAGGTAATGCTAGCCTTCGTTAAGCCACGCCATGCTATTTTACTTGGTTCCTGGAAAAATGGCGCAGGTTTTATTTAAGTTTATTTTAACTCTTATTTTAGGTTAACGAGAGGTCATTCGTATCAAAAGTACATCTTAATGTTATCTTGGGGCTTTATGATGCGTATATATGTATTTTTTCTGGTTGTATTTCATGTTTTCTGTCGATAGTTAGCGCCACCTGCCATGTTTTGCTTTCTTTGTTTCACATTTAAATATAGTTTCATGTTAAACACGGTAACCAATTGTGAAATTATATGAAATTATTCTCTAAAAATATTACATTACAGGCATTTAGCAGACGCTCTTATCCAGAGCGACGTTCATCAAAATAGCATACCAGCATACTAAAAAGACTTACATACTCTGTTAATATAACCTGTTGCAAATGTAGTCAAAATTAAAGCTAGAAGAACGCCAGAATTAGTTGTCTCCTGTGTAACCTCTGATTACTCAGGTTACGTTAGGGTAAGGAAGAGGTTGAGTTAAGTTGGGTTAAGGACAGGCAGGAAAGCTTCATTATTTGGTTATTTTCCCGTTGGAATGACTTTTTTCCCTCTCTGGCATGAAGCACCCTGGGAGCAGTTGAGGGCTCAGTGTCTTCCTCAAGGACAGCTCAACACGCTTTCTCAAGGAGCCAGGGATCAAACCATCGGCCTTCCAGTGACTGGACAGCCCACTCTACCTCATGAGCCATTTAAGTTAAATTCAGGTAAGTTCACTGAAATAATGTTGAGTTAAGATAGAAACACGCTTGTGCCAAGGCTTCCTCCTGGTGTTATCGAAAGACCTTGTTTGTGAGAAATTGGCACTGCTTGAGGTACTGTTTGGTAACGTTGCTTGTTTTGTTACATGAATAAAATAAGATGTTTTGGTGGGAATATAGTTGACAAAAAACGACAAGTAAACCCTTTCAAAGTGAATGTATAAAACGTAATGGGAACTGCATCCGAGTACATTGGATTCAGAGGGACGATTGGGTTGAGGGAACCATGTGGATTGGTTCCCTACAAGCCAATTTGTCGCTCAAGTTGATAAAGTGACTGACCATTTCCCACATATAATGTATTTAGAAATGAAACAACTGCTTGTCATGCTACATTGCCTCTTTCCACTGAAGTTTCATTCATTTGTGCTATGCCAAATTTTTGTGCAAATGTGTCCAAGACTGTCTCTTATCAAATGAATGTAGGTCATGCTTTAAAAAGATGAGGAAATCAAAAAATTGAAAACGGATCTAGCACAGATCCCGACCATGCAACATTTTCTACAGTGCAAGTAAATGATTTTTTATCATTTCAAGTGTGCTATTGCAGATATCCGAAGGTGGTGAATTGGGGATAGGAACAGTAATATAGAAGACAAAAAAGTGGTCAACATTTCCCAATATTACATATTCTACTTTTATAGGTTTATATTAAAACGGGATATCAGCATATTTCCAAAGCACAAGAGCATGTCAACATGACTGAATGAAAGAGGTACTGGCCAGTAAGTAACAAAGCAAAATTCAAGGAACCACAGTTCTGGGGAGAGCAAACTGAATTACGGCGTAAATAACATACAAAACTTAATAGAAGATTTTTCTTTTGGGACTGTGCCTCTAAGGCCTTTGTAAATAATTTGAATTCCCTTTGGATGATGAATCCCTGAGATTCAAAACAGTCTGCAAAGATTTCAGAGTTAGAAAAACAGATTTGGACTCACCTGAATTTCATTTGTATGTAAGAAACAGGCAGCAAAAACATATCTTCTGAATACCTTGATGTATGCTTAATAATCCAGATAAGAGAATCACCAAAAAGTGAATCGGTTCAACTGGATAGGAAGTTTATTCAGAAACGTTTCATCACCCAAACAAATGAAAATGAAGATGTCACCTGTTTGAGTGATGAAACATCTCTGAATAAACTTCTTATCCAGTTGAACCAACTCATTTTTTTGTGATGTCCTCCGAATGAGATTGTAATGATTGAGTTTTCTTGATCTAAACACATAAAAAGGGGAGGCAACCCATAGCATAGACTTGTAATAGTAAATGTACCAATAAAGAAGTTCTGACATAATCATGGCCAGCCAGTTTTGGCATACATGTCACGGTGGGCCTTGAGAACCTTAATTTTTGTCAGCATACCACAATAGACCATGTTGGACGGAGTCTAACATAATTGTGCATACATAAATAAAGTGCAGGGGACACTCCTCAAGTCATTTTATGACACTGTTGGCACCAGCCGTCTTTTATGGAGTGGTCTGCTGGGGCAGCAGTATCTTGGCTGCAGATAGGAAGAGATTCATTAAACTGATCAAGAGAGCTAGCTCTATCCCGGTACGCCCCCTCAACACTGTGGATGTACTGGGAGAAAGGAGGATGATGGCTAAGCTGTCATCCATGATAGACAATGGATCTCACCCCATGCAGGACTCCCTTGTCGCACTGGAGAACTCCTTCAGTGACAGGTTGCTGTATCCAAAGTGTTTGAAGGAGTGTTATTGCGAGTCTTTCCCTACTGCAGCTGTCAGACTTTTAAACCAGCACTGCTCTCCCAGTAGACCACTTGCACATCAAGACTAATAACTAGACTTCATAGCATTCAGTATTTCATTTCAATGTGCAATAAGATATTTGTATGCAACTTTAACTGTCAAGTCATAAAAAGAGGTGAATCTGTTCAACTGGATCAGAAGTTGAACAGATTCACCTCTTTTTGTGATTTCCCTACCTGGATTATTGAGCATGCATCAAGACATTTAACTGTCAAGGTTTTTTTTAAATTTTGACTGTTTTTTTCCTACCTCTGTCCTGCTTTTCAGTTTGCTGCTATAAAACTGCAAATTTTCCCTCATGGGACTAATAAAGCAATATCTTATCTTATCTCATAAGTAGAGACTAAGTCAATTTTATTTGTATAGCCCAATCTCACAATTTACAAATTTCTCCCAGGGGGCTTTACAGTAATAGAACATTCTGACCTTAGAACCTTGCATTAGAAAAGGAAGAACTCCCTGGGAAAAAAAAGCCTTAAACAGGGTGCTAAAATAGAAGCAACCCGAGGGACAGCAACAGCAGGAATCTCTCAAGCAGACATTGTGGATATTGTGCTTACACAATTTACAGAATACAAGCAGTATCATCGGAATAGTTTAGGACCTAAGCCACATGACCATCTTCACCTTTTAAGACCTGGAAAGAGAACAGACCACATCGACATAGGGGAGACTTACATCACATTCACATACATGAGTGAAGAGAAAAGAAAAACATTAGTCATACATCAGAAAAATAGAAGCATATAAAATTGAAACAGGTTAAGATAATTATATGGACTCATAAGACATCAAGAATATGTTGAGGAAGCTGACCAGTGTTCAGGTGGCAATCACCATCACCATGGGGACCTGGGAGGAGGACAAACTACACATACACATCACATTCACATGCACAGAAAAAGAGAAGGGATAAGACCTTCAGAGACAGAAAAGACATGAGAGAAGAGAATAGTTTCCAATAGTCAAAAATCTATACTCTTATCTTGTTGGCAGAACGGTGTTTGGTAAACTGGGATAGAAACCCTCCCATGGAGTTTAAGTCATGAAGTACTCAATCCAGGCAACTAACTAAAGGTTAAGGCAAAAAAGACGAGTTTTAAGATTGGATTCAAAAGACTCAGCAGACTGATTTTCTGACTGCAGAAGGTAGGATGTTCTGCAAGAACAGGACCTGATGGGAAAAGGCCCTTGCACCAGCTGACTTCATTTTTAAATTTAGGCACACACAGGAGCCCTGTATTTTTAGAGCGGAGTGCTGCAAGGTGCTGTGAATGAGCATTGACATGTGCTGGGTGACCATGTAATGAAAGGAATGAAAGTTGATGCAACTGATATTTTTTCAAGCTCTGACAGAGAAAATAGGCAGAAAAAGAAGTATAATTACATTACAGGATCAGTCAAATGAAAAGGGGCATTAATATAAAAGATAAGTTAAGGATTTACTTCATATAAATTAAATGAGATTCTAATGAAGAGGATGTGTAATACAGCAGGTAGTATCAACTGTTTGTCTATCAGCAACCAACAGGAGGGATGTAGCCCTGTTGTCGTGGCATTTGTACTAGTCATAGTGTTGGCTGGAGTCATCCATACAAAGCTTGGTCTGAAAGGAGATGAGTCATGCACAGATGCCCTTTATTTACCAAATAATATTGTCAACAGCAAGCTTTTTAACTCATTAAACATAACACCCTTGATATTTTGAACCCTCTTGGGTTCAAACATTACATATCATCTGTCTATTTGCAGTACCAGTCTGTGTTGTATGATTGCTCTTCATACCCCATAGGCATATTTTTCTTCCACCCCCATATCAACCATTTCCATGTTGTATTTAGCAATTTGGGAGAGGTGTGGTTGAGCATGAAGATTTACAATAGTTCGATGGGCTTTTTGAAAGGAATTCTCATGATCCTGAAATAATACTCTGAGCTACATATCAGGAACATCAGCAACAAATCAAATGGGAAATAAATGGATTGGAACTACATTCATATCCACTGAGATTACTATCAAACAAAACACTTTTGTTTGATATTAATGTCCCATTTTGATGCAACCACGTGCAATGTGCAAATATAAGTTCCCTTATACTGAGAGATATATTTGGAGTTATTTTTCAAGGATACCATAGTGTGTGTGTTTATTTAAAAGGAATTATTTATGACTCAAACGTCATTGAAATTTTCAATCTGAATATACTAAACATTTAACAAACAATGTAAAAAAGAAATAAAAAAACAAAATAAGTGATGATTATATTCATAGCAAACGACAATATAAAAGGAAAAATATTAAAGAACAATTAAAAAACATACCAAAGGCTATTAGATGACTTAAGATATCTAAAAGTAGGCATGCAGATATTGAGTGCAGCATTATTTATCCCCTAGAGATATAGATCTTTAGTGTGTTCGACAAGATATCATCTTCTCATCTGTCAGTCTTTCTATTTCTATTTTATGCCTCCCTTCAGTTTTACGCTTTGCTGCTTTGTAATGTAGCAGATTTCATGTTGTGGGACTAATAGAGAAATAACTTACCTTATAACCAAGGTGATAATTCGGTCATTGTGAGTAGTCTCCTCTATACAATTGTGGAATTGTTTCCAAAAGTCCTGGATCTTATGGGGTTGGCAGAGAGCATGGAGTAATATACTCTTTGGATTTTGACATTTCTAGCAGTCTGCATTATTTTTAAGGCCTAAATGATGTCGTCTAGACCTTGTCTAACAGAAGAGAGGGGATAATTGAAATTGACAGAGTCTTACTTATATGTGCCTTGACAACTTTCTCTAACTTTGGCATGTCCTGTTCCATTAAACTCATTAAATTAAATAGTTGAGTTTTTTTTCCAGATAATTGTTAATGCTGGTTGAAGTGTTGTGGCCTTACAACATATTTTAGAATAATATTGATAGGCCTCATGACACAGTCAGACTATTTTGATGATATCAGAGAGCATTTTAAATTGTTGTGATGCTCTTGGGAGAGCCCGGCAAAGTAGACAGCAAGTGCCTCAGCAGTGAATACTGCCATATACTGGATCAAGGGAGACAAAACTCCTGGATTAACTGCTCAAAAGATTTCAGTGAGTTTTGAACAGATTTTCAACAGTCCGAATCATTTTATTTACCCACATTTTCCAAAATAATGGTGCTCTACCAACACCGTATAATGGACTATACAAATAAAATGTACTTGACTTAAAACATACCTGGGGGCGGCATGGCTCAGTGGGTAGAGTGGTCGCCTGGCGATCGGAAGGTTGCAGGTTCAATCCCCACACCTGCAGAGAAGCGTGTCGAGGTGTCCTTGAGCAAGACACTGTTCCCCTAACTGCTCTGCCCTGTGATAGACTGGTGACCTATACAGGGTATACCCCGCCTCTCGCCCAATGAGAATGGAGATGGGGTGCAGTTCCCTCGCGACCCGATTTCGGATAAGGGGTTGACGATGGATGAATGGATGGATGGATAAAACATAACTTCAGGTTAAAGCATATGCTTGACTCCACATTGAGGTGAATAACTATGTTATGGATGTTTGCTACCTTTTTTTTCCATACATCCTGCCGATAAGAAACTACTGGGTGGGACTGCATCTCAGATGACAATCTAATAGATAAACAGGCTAGTGGAGTGAGGGGGCAGGCACATCAGTTTGATACTTGATCATTGAAGAGGTCTCTCTGGTGGGAGGGACCATTGGGCAATGTGTTGCAGACTGACATACAATGACTTCCAGAACAAAAGTTTTGGAAGTCCAATACCTACTCTGTCCCCTGGGAGTTGTAGTTTTTCCAGTTTAAAAGTGTTGTCTTTTTTTAATCAATATCTTTTGACTTAAATAAGCTGTTGATTTACATTTTAAAAAACCCAGTGTCATGTATATCTGTTCTGTATTATACTACATTTATAGAATCTCATACCCAATATGGAAACGTGGGAGAGCCAGCTCAAGTAAGTTAAAATTGAAACTGGATTTGCGTCAACCATTTGCAAAACCAGCTGATTTCACTAACTAGTGTCCCTTAACAAGCTGGGAGTGGTTTTGATAAGAATCAGCTGGTTTAGTACCACATGACTTTGACCTGCTGGACAAAGTCCTCCCTCCACTGCTAATATATAATTCCTTTTTTTCTACACGCACATTTCACACCTTAGAGTCATGTTAAAAACTCTGACAACACAATAATTGATAGGCAACCAAGGGAGTACATATTCCCTTTTTCAAAAGTCTAATCATAGATTTGGATACCTCACCCCATTTTGATTAAACTAGGAAATGGACTGAAGTAGACATGGTGTTAGCGCTCCATAGCCGTGCCAAGGTGTAGGCTGTGAAATGAAGGGCATCAGCTGCTGCAGCTTCACACCAGCCCAGCTTGTACAGCTCTTGAAGGGGCGTCGCAGCCTTGAGTCTCTCTGTCTGTCCAGTGTGCATCTGCCTGTCTTGTTGGCCATGATAGTGCCAGCTGCTAGGGTTTTTGGTGTACAAATTACCTGCTGAGTTTGCCATGAAATTGAGTTAACGTGTGGGTGTGTGTGTGTCTGTCTGTGTGTGTGTGTCCATGTACAGTTCTTTTGTTAGATCCCTGCTTGCCTATAAATGGATTGTATATATGTCAGTCATTTTTAGACACTTCATTATTTGATTTGACAAGGACTTTGTAAATTCTTGAAGCACATACAGCACTCACTTTTTTGTATGAAAAATGCTGGGATAAATTGCTGCTTTCAGTCTGTTTCATTCAGCTGCAGCTTGTATATTGTCATCGCGTGCTTACAGCAGGCAGCAATTTAACACCTGGAGATGACATTTTTTGCACATTATGTATTTCAAGGAGAGTGGGTGGAGGATGCCAACGGCATTTCTCTCCACTGACCTCCCACATCATTTCGGTCCTCCAAAATGTCTAGCCACATTACTATGCACCGGAGCTGATTGGCAGCGAGCCAGTGTGCTTTCAAAATGTGTTAGTCTTAGCAAATTGCCTGGAGGAAGACTGTGTAGCGATAATCGTATAATCAAGACACCACCCCCCTCCTCTCCTTATTCACCCCCATCCACCGTCCTC
This sequence comes from Regalecus glesne, assembly GCA_900302585.1. NCBI lineage: Eukaryota > Metazoa > Chordata > Actinopteri > Lampriformes > Regalecidae > Regalecus > Regalecus glesne. The sequence goes on along the minus strand of OMLC01067410.1, from coordinate 14,564 downwards.
TCTGTGCCATTTTGATCTGCTCCCACTCCTTCTCCTCCTCTCTGTCAACCACTCTCTTTTAGACCAATGCTGTCATTGATATGTGGGTGTTCCAGGTCCTCAATGTTAGTCCAGAAACATAGCCAGAATACCTGGGGTGTAAATTGCTTTTCCTTGAGAGGGATCCCATAAGTCTGTGTAATAACAATAGTGTTATCTAGTTATCATTCATGTTTTTGCATGCACCAGCACAGTGCTGTTCATCTAGCCATGCACATGGAGTTTTTTTTCTCCAAGTCACCACTACATCAGGCTATTTCACTAATTAACACCTTTTCAACTAGACAGGGGAGGACTGGTTCCAAATAATCTGCCAGTGTAGTGTTAGATGCACATGGCTCTCCACGGCACACAGAATGCTAGTGCTCTACCACATCTATGATTAAAGTCAAAAGACTATGCTATGGTCTTACTGCTCTTGATAATGCCAAGTAATTGCCATGGTTGTACTGTGACTTTTTAAATCTTTGGACCATTAGTTATTTTATAAAAATAGCCAGCTGTGAAAAATAACAATGAGGAATACATTCCTGGTGGCGGTGAGGCGCTGGATATAATGACCAAGAATTTGATTCAGACACGGATACATCACATACATACAGGTTCATAGCCTCAGCAGAGGGACAAAGTTAATGATGATGTTGCAAAGGAAGGAAAAAATACAAACTTCACTTTTATTATAGTACACAAAAGTACGATAACACCATTACTGAACAGCGATATTTTTTTCTTGTGATTCTACCTCAATCCCTCAAATACGTGTTTTATTGGTCCTGAGACTGAGCAGTAAAAATAAATTAAATACATCAAAAAAGAAGCTTTAACTGTTTAAAAGTGCCAGAGATCTAATCAAAACCTTAATCTCAACTATCAGAAAATCACCTGCACTCATCAGTGGCTTAGGGTTGATGCAGCAGATCAGGCTGTTGAAGCCCTGCCAAAGATAGTAAACTGCCAATATGGCGAGACACTTTCCGATGATTTGTCTATCATGTCCCCTTCAGTTCGACTGATAAGTGGGGAGCTTTATGTGACCATCTTTGATCTTTTTTGCTGTGTATCTTGGGTCACAACTTGTGAAAGGGTGGGGAGGAATCAGAGCTGGTTCCTTCAACCTATCTATGCTTTTGTTAAGGCTTTGATCTATTTCACAGAGTGACTGGACTCATTTTCAGCCTTCTCTAGATGGGTTGGCAGACTTCAGACTTGATTTCTCAGAGTTTCTACTTTTGTTTTTTATATGCGGCATCACAGAGAGGGCAGCCATAGCCAGTGCAGAGGATTATATTTAATCAACAATTTTTCCTATATAAATTAGGAATGAATGAATGAAATATTTTTATTTTCGAACAAGTATAAAAACATGAATATATCTGTTCATTTAACTTGTACATATATACATACAAGGGGTGGCATGGCTCAGTGGGTAGAGCGGTCGCCTGGCGATTGGAAGGTTGCAGGTTCAATCCCCACACCAGCAGAGAAGCGTGTTGAGGTGTCCTTGAGCAAGACACTGTTCCCCTAACTGCTCTGCCTTGTGATAGACTGGCGACCTATACAGGGTGTACCCCGCCTTTCGCCCAATGAGAACGGAGATGGGCTCCAGTTCCCCCGTGACCCGATTTCGGATAAGCGGTTGACGATGGAGGGATGGATGGATGGATATATACATACACAGAAGATAGAAAAATCGACAATAAAAAGAGAAACGGACAAACAAAACAGTGTAGCCTCTCTGAGAAAGGAGTAGGAAGAAGCGTGCACATTTTTTTATTCCTACTCCCTTTTAACTTTTTATCTCAAGTTATATAGTGTTATTCAATTTGTAATTATATGTTGAATGTTGTATCTCTATATAATCTAATACTTCTACATATAAATACATTTATATAATTATATATAAATTAATTCTATATTGTATACTATTTCTTCTACTTATTGTTTACATCATACACATGCTCCCAAATAACACACTTCCTCTTCCATATACCTATTTAAGAAAGATTTTTGTACATCCTTTTAAACTGATTTATGTTCGTAATCTGTTTTAGCTCTAACTCCTGACTGTTCCACAAGTCCACCCCACAAATTGATATGTGAATACTTTTCATTTTAGTTCTGACACTTAACTTATTTTAAAGTTTAGCTCTCCTCTCAGATTATATCCACCTTCTCTTTCCCTGAATAATTACTGGTATATTTTTTGGCAACAGGTTATTTCTGGCTTTGTACATTATTTGGTAGGTTTTAAATCTGACCAGATCCATACATTTTAATGTGTTTTGATTTAAGAAACAGTAGAATTGTGTGTTCTGTATATCCAACCTTGTTTATGTCCCTTCAAAGTCAAAGTAGGAATCGGCAAGTGCATTGAAATGTTCTACAATTGTTCAAATAATGCTTTCGTATTATAATTTGTAGGTTCAAAGTGATATTAGATGTAGATCCTAAGTGTTTTAAGGCAAAATACTGCTACAGCCATTACAATGGTACATTTGTGTAGTGAGACAATGTCAAAGGCAGTTTTGTAAGCATTCAGGGCACATCCAATGCTGTGCATAAAGAAAAGATTAGTTAAACAACAGTTATCCTTGAATATCTATGTGTGATAATTTTGCTATGCAGTGTAAATAACTGTTTCCCTATAAACAGTACTTGTACTTATGTAGGGAAAAACCTATGCATGAGCCCTTATGTTTGCAGAACTAAGTTACATAGGAATAGCTCAAGGTATCTGGATATTAACAGCTGGGGGCTGCGTTAGCTCACTGGGTAGAGCATGTGTGTCT
>OMLC01067410.1:0-11716 GCA_900302585.1 Regalecus glesne | reverse complement strand
TTGAGAACTGATGAGCTAGAGGCAGTCGGTTCAAATCCACCACAAGGCGTCAGGAACAGTATCTGGCATTTATCACCTAAGCCCCATCTCCGGTCCGTGTCCATCCTCACAATGCGGGAACTAATCGTGTCAAATTAATTGAAGATTTTATCTGGATATTAACACCCCCTCCCACACACACACACACACACACACACACACACACAGTTCTAACTGCTCTTGCCTGCTTGACAGATGAGGGGTATAAGGATAAACGACTGTGGTTAGGCCCAGCCAAAGCAGTGACAGGCTTTTTGAAAAGGCGTTAGCAGATGCTCACGCAACATCTTCCGAGTCAATTAGACCCAGCGGACGGGGTTGCATCTGGGCTCTTTGTGGTTGGACAGCAAACACGGAAAACTCAGAATGTCGGGCCACGAGGGCAGGCCTATCAGGCCACACAGCTGCTCCACCATGCTGTGTCCAGTGAGCAGACAAGCATTTCAGCCAAAGCTGTTTACTATGCACAGATTCAGAACGCTAATCTGGCATTCAGAGGTCTCACAGGTGGCACAGCAATCCATTGTGACTGCTGGGGGTGGTGGTTTGGAGGACATGCAAACAAAGTTGACATTTGAATTCATCTCTTTTTTCAACTTCAGAGGAATACATTTGGAGTACATTCTTCTTTTCAATGATACCAAGCTAAAGATCTGAAAACAAAGGAGTAGGCTACTTTTACAGTCTAAGATTGAGGTAGTATAGACAGTTTATTTGTCTGGACTGTTGCCACTGCAGATTGAATAAGTATATTTCCCAAAACACCTTAGCTTCATCTGTTATACTTATCATTTCAGTAGCTAAAAGCAACTTCGGCTTCTGACCTGAGACAGACGATGGCAAGGACCACAACAGCAATGATGAAGACCAAGCAAGCCGTGGCTGATCCAACGATGAGGGGCAGCTGCTCTTGCAGTGATTTCTGTGGGTCAGCTGATGGTTCAAAGGTGAGAGAGAGGTTATGTAAAGAATCCGTCATGTAAACAAACACCCACATAAGCCTCACTATAGCCAAATCAATTTTATGAGGCAGAACTGACTCTTTCTACTTTGCTGTGGGTCTATCTATCTATAGACTCACATGCCACCCACATCTACTACAGTATTGAACGCTTGCATAACACAACGCCTGGCCTTGTGTTTTACGGGCTTTATCAAAGTGAATATGAACATCTGAGGAATGAGAACCCCTGATGCCAGTCAGATATTTGGTTTCCTTTTCATAATCAGCAAAATAAAGGCCGTCTACTCTATTATGAGAGCAATGGGAGCTTTCCAATGATATAATAAATACTTTCCCCCTAAGGAATCACGTCTTTCACCGTCAAAATGGGCCTGGCAGATTTAAGCTCTAGAAGCTTCTGAGTCTCTAGCATGTTCACGAGCTGACGTGCTGCACTATTATGGATGTATTGCTGCTTAGACAGAAATATCTCACTTGATCCTAAGTTGATAAAATCAGCAGAGGTGTGACGTACTTTGCAAGTTGGTGCTGAAATCGGCAGGGCTGCTGTAACGACCGTAACCAGCCACGGTGCGGGCACGGACCTGTACCACATACGGCGTGCCGGCTTTAAGTCCCTCAATTCGGGCTGAGCTCCGCTGTGCTGTCATAGTGTGGGCGATGGCATCACCTTGATCCTGCCAGGCAGAAATTAAAATATTGAATATAACATAATATTACCTTCCTTTTGCATATTCATTGAGATCCACTCTTTGATTCTAGAGCATCCCTGACCATGGCAACCAATCTCACTGTGAAGGCTGCTGAATAAAATGCAGAGAGACAGAGAAAATGAGAGAGAGACGAAGAGGGGGGGTAATCTAGTCAAAGATGAATAAGGCAACAAACAGAACAGATATAGACTGAATAACTTTGTTCTTTTCCTGAGGCAAATCCAAGGTGGATGGAAAGCAGTGAAACTTTGAAATGGGTGAGTGGGTTGAAATAGATATGGTAGGAGGGAGGGATGGAATTAGGCCAACAGAAAAGTACAGAGGATGGAAGAGCAGGATAATACCGGAAGGGGACATGAGGAAGAGGGACAGGAAGAGAAAAAAGGACTGGACAGTAGACGGACAGAAAAAAAAAGAGTCAGAGTTGCCTTGCTGTGACATTCTTGTTAATCAGGCAAGACATTTTTTTCCATATTGAAAGACAAGCAGATGCCAAGGCAGCCACGAGAGATGAAGTACTCTCTCATTGAGTCTTGTGATTTTATACAGCCACATGCCTTCTCGTGGTACTTGATTTCATAATCCAGAATGATTCCATTGGGCTTCTCTGGGGGCAGCCAGGATAGACTCATGGTGGTTGCCGTTGCTGCCATCAGGTGAACTGTTGGCACTGCAGAGGGGGCTGGAAAGGAACAACACCAAAAAATAATTAAGAAACATAATAATATTTCCCTAATAATAATGATTCCCTTATCAGTCCCGCAAGGGGAAATTTGGATTTCTCTGCATTTTTGACCCAACCTACTGTATAGGAGCAGTGAACTACAAACATATGGTGCTTGGGGAGCAGTTAAGGGTTACGTGTCTTATTCAAGGACCCCTCAACATACAGGACGGGGATCAATCCTGCAACCTTCCGATTGCCAGACAAATGCTCTACCCATTGAGCTATGCCACCCCAGGAACAGAGAGACATCTAATTTTATTTACCTTTTCGGACTTCTGCACCTTTTGTGTGGCTGATGAAGCCGAGATACAAAGTCTGATACCTGGGCTTTATGAGTGGTTTTGCCAATATTTGGTATGCAGGACCATGCTCCACCTCGGCCTGCTCCCCCACCCACCAACCCTCTGCTTCTTCCCAAAAGACTTTAGGGTGAGTGAGTATCGAGTGGGTCTAATTCCCAAACTGGAGGAGAATCAAACCACAAAACTTGATAGTTTACTCTCTGGTAACAGCTCATGTGCCTCTGCCCTATTATGGATACTAATATGGATAATAGGAGGAAGAGTACCATTTAAAGAAATCATGTATTTTACTGCTCCATCTGCACGAGGAAGTTGTTGGACAAACTAGTATAACTCGTCTTTTTACCACAGGCTACAAGGAACTGGCTGGTACATTATTTTGTTTTGAAACATCAGAATTTAACTTTATTAGAGTAATTTGGCTTCATTGGACAACATTCAAGAAATGTCTACAGTTCTCATCCAGGCTAGATAGAGGCTGAAAGAACAACAAGGGAGTTCTGCAGTGGCTACCTAACACTGGACTACCAATGCACTGGGGAATAATGTGTGTGTTGTGTGTGGACAACTGCACACCAACATAGCGTATGCGACATGTTGTGCACATTTAAGCACCCAATTCCAACTCCAACACACGCACACATACACACACACACACACACACACACACACACACAGTCTAAGACCCACTCACTCCACCCTCCTGAGCTTTTCATCCATTGTTCACATGCGCCTATTACTGGCAAAGTCCTGTCTGGCTCCCTGCTCCCTCACCTCCTCTTGTTTAAGTTCCGGCTCGTTCCCTACCTCTGACTCTCGCTCCCTGCCACAGCATCTCTGTTGCATAACCCTTGCTCTGTCCCCACTGCCATCCTTTCCATTAAGTTCTCACCAAAAATGACAACTCTCACTGTGTTCCTGCACCCACCCTTCTCTGATTTCCTTTTCTGCTCACTGTCCCTGCACACGTCTTTATATACCCCACTTCTCACCAATCAAGTCCAACAGCTCTCTTTCCTGTCAGCCCCCATCCTACTTTCTTGTCTTTTCCCTCCACCAACTCGTCTCCCCAGCTTCTTTTTTGTTCAAAGCTTTTCAATCTCCAGGTCTGTTTCTCTGATCTTTCCCCTTGTATTACTTTTCTCCTTCTGTATCTTTTTTTGCCAGACCTCCCTCTTGCTTCTCTATTTCTTACCCTCTCATTGCTTCCACGAACCCGTCCTCCAGCTAACACCTTACCGCACTAGTCCAGTCTTTCTCTTTATCTCATCCTCCCTCCTGAAGACAATACTCCCTGCTGATCCCTGGGTCACTCTCAGCCCGGGGGATTAGAGACCCTCCTTCGAAGAAGACAGAGGAGTAACCATGGAGGTGCCCCCTGCCCCCTTTGGCACCCCTGGGATTCTCATCCACCCCACAGTATTTATTTTTAGTCTTAAAAGTTGAATGCACATGCAGGGATGGTCCCGGAACTACAGAAGGGGATAATCTTATCATGACTGCTTTCGCCCCCCGCCTCTTCGTCCCCTCTCTGTCTGCTCCCTCCTCAACTGACCTGGGGGCATCCAAGGATAGACAGGGGTCCCTGTCACCCAGAACCTAACCCCTTCTAAAACAATGAGACCCTACATGTGGTCTCCAAGGAACTTCTGTACTCCTTGGTTCACAAACGGGAGGCATTCCTGATTCTTCTTTGAGGAGCAAGAGACATATGGGGAGTGGGGGGTGGCAAAGGATGCAGGGATAATCCATTAGGAGTATTGAGGTCTTTTAAGGTAAACTCAGGGGTACATCCCAAAAAGAAAAATGAGAAACAAAAAAATAAAAGAAACAAGAACAAGCCAGAACTGGTATAAGGCTCGAATTTATCTGCTCAATTTTTGAAACTGTGGTAAATTTGTTACAGGGATAGTGGCGGTACGGCTCAGAATGGGGTGGCAAATATCAGGAAGTACGGCAGTTTTTGCATAGTCAAAAGAATGGTGGTTTTATCCCCAAATCCTTCAGAAAGCATCCCAAAATATCATTGAGCAAGACATTTAGCCCCTAACTGTGTGGGACAATAGATGAAAATCAGCCTGGTGGCTGAATCTGGCGTGTTTACATTCTAAATATCCATTAATATGCACTTTCCCTGGCTCAGTGGAAAAGGCCGCCCTTCAGCAACTGATGAGCCAGATGTAGTGGCAGAGGCATCTGGCCTTAATCCCTCAAACTATCTAAATTCATGTCTACACTCACAACGTGGGGGAAATCGTGAGATCGAAAAAAAACCTCTATCATTCTACAGTCAGTCAGTGGTAGTGTCTATGATATGACTTCTTGGATATTGAATGGATATTGAATGGTCATCTGTATTTTTCTGTTCTAGCCCAAGTTATGTTGTTAAGGTGTACTGAAGTAACATATCACATGAAATTGTTAAGCTGCACTTGAGTGAAAAAAAAAAGATAATGAATACAGTTGCAAGAACAATACTTTCCACTCATGATTGGTTTGAAAGAATTCAATTAACTGTAATAATAACCGTATCAGTCCCACAATGGTAAATTTGGATTTTTCTGCATTTGTGACCCAACCTATTGTATAGAAGAAGGGAGCTACCAACATATGGCACTCAGGGAACAGTTAGGAGTCTTACTCAATGACACCTCGACACGCTATCTGCCGGACCGGGGATCGATCCTACAACTTTTTGATTGCCAGACGACCGCTCTACCCACTGAGCTATGCCGTCCCAATTAAGTAAACCATCCCGAGTAACTAAACCTACTCTGATTATTGGTTGACACCCCCTCCTCATTCATCTGTTTCTATCTCTCCTCTTTCTAAGACTCTCTGTGTCGACGGAAAAATAGATTGTGATAGCACCATGAATTTTTTATCACTTGCTACTACTATCTGCCCGTCTCAAGGTCTGACTCACAAAAGATATTTTGCTAATGATATTATATGGGTTTTGTAGCTGAGGGCAGTTTGCCCTTGTTTTACATCTGATTGCAATTATCCATGTGGCATTGTATAAACAGAGGCTTTGTGCCAAGAACACAGTGGGCAGGCTCAATGTCATCATGGATGTCATCAAGTACAGCCAGGATTGTTAGACCTGGCAACCTGAATCTGCCGATGATTTTAGTCGGAGCTAAACCAGAAAGTGATATTCTCCTGTAAAATATTGGCTCATAAGCCGCAGTGTCTCAGTGGTTAGAACACGTGCCTACAACTCAGGTGTTGTGGGTTCATATCCGGCCAAGTAGTTGGGTAAATGTGAGACGTTTAATGCAAAGTACTTTGACATCATTTTCCACCAACTCTGAAAAGATGCTGATAATTTTCACTCTAACTTTGTTCCATAGAAAGTGGACAATTCTGCACTGAATCTATGCATAGTATCTAATTTAAATATGTGTAAATAGCACCAGAGCAGAGAGACACTTGACTGACCAATCGTGTAATTTCCGTCATGTGGGTCGACCTGATCCAGTGAAACGAATCACTGTCACTCACTCTAAACATGATCACTCAGTCAGCCAGTCAGTCAGTCAATCAGTCAGCCAGTGAGATTCACATTTGTAAGGCTGGCCCACTGGCCAGTCCAGCCAAAGATGCCCGGTGTCCAAATGTAATTTGAAAAAAAAACTGAAATAGACTTGTCATTCTCATGATGCACTAAGGCGTATGCTCAATTTGAAATGGGATTCACATTCAATTTATAGAGTAAATGTCATAATAAAATATAAATGAATTGGCAAAGACTTAGCTCCAACCCCAGCATTTCCCTAAATAACTCTGCAGATACATCACCTGAGGTTCAATCTCCTCTGTGAGAGAAATTACATTACGCTCAGCCCAGTTTGCCACATCGGCCTCCTTACTGTTGTTGCTGTGGGCTGGAGGAGTGGTGGGCTGAAACCAGTGGGCAGCCAGAATACTGCGGGCTCAACGCTTTCAATACATAGTGCCTCGCTATAGCTATTTGCAGCAGCTTTAGTGCAGAGCATAATGTGGGCATGTGAAAAAGGTCCTAAGCTCATTCAGAGGAATGTCCCCCTTCTTCAGTCCTTCTCAAATGAGTTGTATGTAACACACTCTCACTTGCATACAAGGAACAATAACCAGTTCCCATTGACTATGGAACTAAATACTTACAAATTATTTTCTGACTTTTTAATTGTCTTATATTGTGCTGATTTTCAAACATTTCCATGCCCACAAATCCAATATATACACAGGATGGGTAAACAACTACATCAGTAACCAAAACTCACCAGCTTGGTTGGTGGTGATGTTCACAGAAGAGTACTGTGGTGCATATGGGCTCTTGTTAGACACGCCATTGACTGCCTGGATCTCAAAGCTGTACTGGGTGTGGGCCTGCAGGTTGCGGACAGCCACGCGGCGTTGCATCAACCCCAGATGCCGTGGTGAGATGTCCACATTGTCGTCACACCTTGAGCACATGCCACGCTCGGGGAAACACTTCTTACAGATGATGTTGTAGAAGATGTCGCTACGGCCACCCGAGTCGCGCGGCTCACTCCACTCCAGCACCAGCGAGGTCTCATTGACATTGGAGATGACACTGCGAGGCGCAGACGGTACAGCTGCAGAGGGGAGATGAACAAAGGGGAATGAGATGCTGAACGTGGCATCAGAAAAGCAGACTCGGTGCTCTCCATCTTAAAGGGGTGTGAATATGCCCTGGTCATGATGGTGCTGGGACATGAGAAAACAAACCGAGAGACGAGAGAACAGAGTGATGACACATGCTGACAGTATCTCACCTGTAGTACACACTAGCCAAATAAGCAGTAGCTGGTGAATCATTCTGCAGATATAGTATGTCTATGGCTGTGTGTGTTGGACAGGGTTTAGATTTGCTGCTGTTAAAGGGAGCACTGTGGGGGAAAATGTGAAATAGCTGCCTTCGGTTGTTTTGAACATACTTTTCGATAGTTTTGTTCCTTCGCTATTTAGACCCCATTCATTTCCCAATAAAAATGGAATTTCCTTTGCAGTGGAGTGTTATTCTGTTTTTCTCACACAAACTAGAAGATTTTATTTCTGTGTAACAAGAGACTGGTGCAGTAGCTCTTTTGAGAAAAAGAGGACAGGACTTCAAATTAGAATCACTCACTGGCATCATCTGTGTGTGTGGGGAGGGGGGTGTATTTTTGCATATGTGTCTGTCTTTGTATGTGTGTGTATGTCTGCGTACATGGGCATATGTGGAAAGTGCTGGGGGTGGGGGGCTGTATTGGCAGAACCCAGGCAATTCTTATCCAATTACTGGAGCCTTATCTCTCACTGCACTGTGGGAGAATCAAACAAACCCCCTGACAACAACAGAAAAAAAAATCCTGCCTCTCTCTTTAGAAGTGAATGGATTAGTTCCTGCATGTGTGAATTGCTTTTCTCCCCCAACCAGATACATTTCTTTGCCCTCTGTCTCTGAACAGTGGCATCTTTAGAAAGGGGTAGACTATATAGGGCTAAGGTGGACTACATAGGGTGGAGGGGCAAGGGTGACTGGGAAGTCAGCTGATAACTGACTGGATAACACAGGGAAGGTGAGTGGGACCACTTGCTCCACGTGCCGTCTGCTGGGAAGGAAGTCTGCTGGGGAGATATAAGTCCATAGCTGCCTAGTCACGGTCTAGAGAAGTGAGTTGGCCTTTGGCTTTCTTGTGGGAATTTGATTAGAAATAATTGCCACTTGAACACTGGTAACGATGTGCTCGCCATTTCCCCAGCCAGTCTCTTCTCTCTTTCCTTTCTCTTCACACATTTTGTGACTTAAATCCATCAAGATCTGTTAGAGTACTGTAGTACCTAGACTATCGGGATTGTTTTCACATAAACGTGAGTCCTCTTGTCCATTTGGCAGCATTTTAGAATAGTTGTTCTTTTCAGATGCACCAAGCTATTAACAATTCACAACTTGACGAACGCATCAGTGTGAGGTCTCCCAGCTCTACTCTCGTCACACAGGAAGGCTCCAGTGTAGAGGAACACTGCCACCTTAAAGGGAATATGTAAATGGAATGTCATACATTAGCTGTGAAAAGCATCCGCCTGTGTATATTTGGCCTCACTTACTGGTGCAGGGTGAGTCTGGCGAGTCGGTGTCTGAGCGGTAGTACCCGTTTCTACAGGAACACACACTAGCCGCCCCTGAGGTGGCTCGGCTATTGGCAGGGCAGGGTGAGCAGATGTCCCCCCCCTGCTTGGACTTGAAGGTGCCAGGGCTGCAAGCTGATGTAAAGAGAGAGAGAGAGAGAGAGAGAGGGAGAGAGAGTAAGTAATTATTGAACTAGTGGTTCAAGGTTATAGGTATCAGAGACTGGAGAGAAAATGGCTATTTGTTGGTATAAAACATTGATAAAATGGTCACAAAACAAAGGGTTGTACCTTGGATTGATTTCATTCAAAACATGCAGATAAAATCAACTATGTTTGTTAATTGATATTTACCTACTATAGATGATATCCTCTAAAATGTGATTATTTCAACAGCCAGGGTATTGAAACAGCAACAAACTGATAATATTCATTAATGAGCTTCATTTGATGAAAAATTGTCCACTTTTACCTGTCATGTTTGGTCCTCATGTTATGGGAGCGGACATAGATATAGAATTATTATTGGGGATTAAGGCCAGATGTAAGATGTCCTTCCTGACAAAAGATTTATACAATCCGAAGAAAAACAAGAGCCTATTATTATTATTATTATTATTGTTTTTGTTGTTGTTATCATCACTAGGGGCTGTGGTGGCTCAACGATAGACTGCGTACATCAAGAACTATTAAGGTGGAGACTGTGGGTTTGAACCTACCACGCAGTGTCAGGAAAGGCATCCGGCCTTAAACCTCCTGCCTGCCCAGAGATGGAATGGTGACCTATCTAGTGTCTTTCCCTGCCTTTTGCCCAATGAGTGCTGGGATAGATTCCAGCATGACTTCATGACCCAGCATCAGATAAGCGATTGTAGATAGATAGATCAATGGATGCTATCCTGGACGCCGTGTCATGGGATCAAACCTGCGATCAAACCGGCTAAACTACTGTTGTTGTTTTTTCTCATCTTTCCTTGTTGAGTCAGTTACTCTTTTGTAGGTTATATTGAGGGAGAGTTACTGAAATATGGTTTATGCATGTGCCATATATCTCTCTGAGGCCTGTGTCTAATAAACTTTGATGGCTCATTGATACAATCTTTGGCCAGGTCACAGTTTGTGTTTCAGCATGTGTGCTTATGTGTGTTTGTGCCCATGTGTGTTTGTGAAGCATGCATGCTTTACAAAGTGCTGGGGAGGCGGAGAAGGCTTTTTGAGCAGCATGTAGCTTTTTGAATAAACCTAGTACTCACACGAACAGACTGTCAGCCCAAATTACATACACAATCCTCAGAGCCAAAACCCTGGCGTGGTGCTTTCATCTGAATTCCACCCTCTTACGGAAATACATAATAATACGTACACACTGAGAATCAGCAAGTGCCTCATACCATATGTTGTATACACAAACCCAGCTTTCTGCAACAAACATACGCAGCCTCACGCTCGGTCAATACACACACGTGCCTTTCTGGCTCATGGCAGGCTCATAAGTAACACCTTATGCAGTCAATGCTGAGAACCTTTTCTCAAGAGTTAAGTCTTTCCACAACTCCTTCGGCAGAGACCGACCCGCTTAAAAAAAAGGATTCAAAGAAATTATCAAGTTGCATTTGATGGAATCTACCTTCAACCGGGCTTCAGCACCGGTGCTACTCCATCAGGAGATGTATAGTTAATCTGAAGGAAACAATGCTGGCTTTGTAAATTCCCTACCTCTGTTTATGGTAGCCTGTTTGGAAGTTTATAACTCGGGTGATAAGTTACCGGCGTGCGGGGAAGGAGTGACACTATGATCCCCAACCCCTTGGCAGGCTCCATATCTTTGATAAACTGTCTCGTTAAAAGATGAATGGGCCTGCCGTGGTGCTTAATAAAAAAGATGAGAGCAGGTGTGGGAGGGAAAGTTTACAGGGGACAGTTGATGAGACAAACCGCAAGCACGTCTGCTCATCATTGTCAAGGACACACTGTCATCTTTGTCCCCTACAATTATAATCAACACCACTGCCTTTGGCTTTGTTATCGGGCTCCCTGTCGAAAAGGTAGAGGTCATCAGAGGTCAGTGCTAGGGTTTGTGTCACACCTCCTCCCCTTGCATGTTCAATATTAGCACAAAGCATTACTCTCCCACACAGTGTATATTACCAGTTAGTCTATTTGTTTTCCCAACATGACTCATTCAACGGCTAACAGGAAACGCTAACTGATAAATTGGTCTGAAATTATCTGAGAATTTAGTAGGTGGAACTGCCTCTTACTTCTGGCCCAATGATTCATGCAAGCTGAGTTCATCCAAGGAGGAACTGAGGCTGGGTGAAAATGCAATACTATGGTGCATTGTCTTTCAGTCATATAAAAGTGAGATAAAATCTCGATGTGGTTATATCGTAGAACACAATTGTCCCGTCCAGATTAATTACAATAAGAATCAATAGCCAATTTTCTGTATTTCCTAGCAGTACAAAGCACTATACAATTCATTGTCCTCAACAGTAGAAGAAGACCATGCTGGGGAACCTCAGTGGTAGAGTGCATGCTTTGGAAACTAATGGGCCAGATTCTGTGGGTTCAATCCCACTGTAGGGTATCAAGAAGGGCATCCAGCCCTTATCCCCCATACTCCATCTAAGTGTATGTCCATCCTGAGAGTGTGGGGACTAATCATGATATGTAAAAATAGAAGTCAGTTGGGGGAGACACATATTGGCCTTTGAACAAGCTGGCCTATGTTGAGAGACCCCCCACGCCCCATATCACCCATTAAAAAGCCCAGTTTTCCTGTGAAAGATTGAAAGTGCTGATCAGGTACTTCCAGTGAGGCAAAGGGGTCATCCCCTTCCTTTCATCT
>OMLC01067409.1:0-12592 GCA_900302585.1 Regalecus glesne | reverse complement strand
CTATTGAACATCTGACCAAAAGTCCAAACCTCAGCCACCAGACCAAAGCTCCCTGCCCAGATGACAATGTCCCTGTTAAAGTCACCTCCAGCCAGAGTGTCCTCTTCAGCAGGGCTGTACAAGCCTCCAGTGAAACATCTGCTTCTGCAGAGAAGTTTGTCTGCCACAAGAACATCACCCCAATGTACAGGCAGGATAAACCACGGCTCGTTCATGAAGGCCTAGAGCTGAATGAGCGGGTGGCCTCAGCCACAGAGTTCTGCAGCCGCGCTGCCACTTTTATCGAGGAGCTATCCTCCATCTTTAAAGGTTCCTCCCACTTGGAACAGCAAGGAGAGGAGGACTCTTCCTCGCCTGACAGTGGTTACCTGTCTCCAAAGAGCCAGCGACCGCCCCCCCAGGGCTCTGTCTCTGTTCCTCCTCAAACTCTCAGCCAGCCAGGATGGGCTCATCAAAACCAGTCAGCCACAGGTACCCAACAAGCAGGTTTGGTGATGGGAACAGAAGCTGTCGGGCATCAACATCCAGGAGCACAAACTTCACCTGGACCCTTGTCCCCACCTCATTTCACCCAGAAGCTGAAAAGTCAGGAGGTAGCAGAGGGAAGCCCCATTTGCCTGGAGTGCAGAGTTGGAGGGAACCCCCTGCCATTAGTCAGGTAAGGGCTGAAATATCAAGGTTTATATGACACCAGTTTACAAGATTCATACTTATATTCATCTGGAATACATCTTTTCACACACTTTAGACACACACACATGCACTTTCTTTTACTATCCTTTTGAGGACCTGATTGTCTCCATTCATTCACTACCCCTTTACCCTAACCTTAACTCAATCCCATCTTTAACCTTAAAATAATCCCTTGACGAAGTGAGGGCCTGAAAAAGTATCTTTACTTTGCAAACATGTCCTCATTCATATGATTCAACTCATGTGATTCAACTTTCTAGAGTTTCCTTGCTTGGATAATTGAGCTCACTCATGGTTTGAAACTTAAACTGGTCTTCACAGATATAGCAAAATACACACACACACACACACACACACACACAAACATATCTGAAAGA
The DNA here is from genome assembly GCA_900302585.1 of Regalecus glesne. Classification (NCBI taxonomy): domain Eukaryota; kingdom Metazoa; phylum Chordata; class Actinopteri; order Lampriformes; family Regalecidae; genus Regalecus; species Regalecus glesne. The sequence goes on along the minus strand of OMLC01067409.1, from coordinate 11,522 downwards.
TACATCCCACACATTGCATAAGCACCTCACAAAAATACCAGAAGGTATCTGACCATTTGGTGCCTCAGAAGCAAAACTTGAGTCCATGGACTTATTCAAGGATACTTTGTAAGTGTCATTGGAATAGTAGATACAACTCCTCTCAGATTAACTTTTGAGTTTTCCATCAAATCCATTTTGCCCTTGGAAATGAATTTGAGACAACTGGTTCCCTTCTGAGATCTAGGTAATAGATCTTATTTATTGACCTTAATCCACTGAAGCTCTGTCCAAGAGATAATTGTAGGGATGCAGGTAGTTAGATGTGTACAAGGTCATTCTGTGCACTGTTAACATTTGTCAGAATGCTCATTTAGACTCGGAGTAGTCACAAGATCGTAAGTGAATTTTCTCCTCTGCAAACTCTGGTTGTTGAACTTGTTAACCCCATTTGGTGCAGTGCAGTTTGGTCGCTGCTGTGATAGAGGGGTTGTATATCAGATGTGTCTTTTCAGATGAGCACTTTATGCTTGACTGTTGAATGTCTGCATCGTGTGTGGCTGATGTAACTATCCTGGCCTTGCCATCCCTCCCGTTGATACTATGAAGGTTAGTAACAATGACTCTTTGTTTTAGGTTGACCTTCATGAAGAAATTTGTCCATTGCTTAAGATATGAAACTTGTTCCATTCCTAAGCAAGCATCGTTTTTATCCTTGTAAAGAGTTTGACAAGGTTACCACGTGTAGCGTCTTTTAATGAGCTAAATATTGCATTAAAAGGTTTGTTTTACATGTCACGATTAGTCCACCCCATATGGGAGTGGACATGGACCTAGATGGTGCTTGGGGTTGACGTTAATGTCACGGTACCAATGATATTGAGCAGAATGAGGGCTCAGAGGTAGGCCTCCTGGTCTGGCATTCAAAGATAAATTGGTCTGGGTGAAAGGCAGCCATGAGGTGAGAGTTGCTATGTGTCAACAAGCCCCCATTTGCAACACCTGCTCTTGAGTTGGGGGGACTTCCACTCTATGTAAGCGGATTTGTCAATCAGTATCTTTGCCAGTTGGAAAAGAGGCTCAGTTAGGCCGAGTAGCCTCTGCATGGTCGGAGTCTTGCTCCATTTGAGATTACAGCTCCCTCTGCCCCTGGTTATTTGGACCAGTCAATCAGGGAAACTAAAAATACACTCCTCTCTTGTTTCTAGATGTCAACCTGAAAGCTCCGTCAACATCTTTTTCTCTTTACTAAATAGCTCTACCTTAATCAATTAAAGTCTAATCAAATCCATGCAGTTCAATGCGGTGTGTTTAGCGGTGCTCACAGGACGGTGTCTTAGCAGTGTTCGGTTCAGTGTGTTTTTGTGTTGCCTTAGCGGAGTTAATGATTCAACCATTTTGACTAAGGAGCTAAACCTCTGGAATGAAGGCTTGGTTTCGGAGCAATTCAGTGCTGCGTTAGAGTGTATCTTATAAATAAGAGGGTGTTCCTCTGTCAAAATCTTGTCCGCTCTGGAGCTTGTGTAAACTGGAGGAGATTATGCTAGGGGACTGGGAGATAGATCTCTCTCTGGTAGGCTATAATGGGCGTCTTCCATTGCTGTATAAATAGTCTCCAGGCCTACAGGAGCCAGGCAGAGGAATGCAGAAATGCCATGACCGGGCATTTTCAGTCAATGGACTTTCCATCTCTTCACACCTTCTTGGGAAATATCAAGGTACAATGTAATACGTTTCATCCCAGAGAAACGGGAGACAGCAGACACTGCAGTGATACCATCATCGTATATCACAAAGCGAGAGGAAGGCAGTAAGAGAAGTGTAGTCAAAGATCAAGAAGGAAACCCCTTGTTTGGGATAATTTCATTCAGTGTGAGTATATGAGGAAGAAAGTTTTGATCATCATGGTTATATCGGGTATAATGTAATAGCTGCAAGACTGTATTGTCCATGGGTATCTTCATACCTGTTTGTGTCCATAGAATCCACATTTAGCGGGCTACAGATTATAAACACTAGATGGCAGCAGGGTATTTTCTATCCTCAACAAGTAACCTCTGGAAGTCTTTCTAGGAAGTTCAGATGATATCCAACTAGCACCACACTGAGCAGTAGATATGACAAGTGGAACAAAGACATGACGTGGCCTCCTTCTACCGGACTTTTCCATTCATGTTTATTTCTGGCGACACAGGGCCCCAGTGGTTAGCACCGCTGCCTCACAGCAAGAAGGTCCTAGGTTTGACCCCCAGCCTGTCTCAGGTCTTTTCCGTGTGGAGTTTTCATGTTCCTGTTGTGTCTGTGTGAGTTCCCTGCCGGGGCTCCCACCATCAAAAAGACATGCATGTTAGGGTTAATACTCCTGCCTATGCCCTGAAGCAAGGCAACAGGAAAAAGAACTGGAGTTGGTCCCCAGGTGCTGCAGCTGCTCACTGCTCCTGTACTGTAGGAGGGGTAGATACAGAAAACCAATTTAATTACACAATGTCAAAATGAAGTATCTTTCTTTATTATTTCTGTTTCAAACACAGAACATGTATCAGCATTTTATGTGTACAAGCGTTGTGCCGCACGATGAACACATCCTGGCTTACTCCATGGTATAGGAGTTTCTTGTGTCATTACACACAACTACTTCCCAGTGTACAGAAGAGGCATGTCTTTATAGTAATACTGCCATCTTTGACTGCCCTCACTAGTCGGACTTTACCCCTGCAAAGACTGGTGAGAGATTTGTTGCTGGTGCTGTTAGAGATATAGGGCTTTTGTTCTCAGCTCTGTGCAAACTGATAAATGCAAATCTTGAGTTTTATGATTGAAGGTATGAAGTAAGATCATTCTACCTGGGTCTGGTTGTTTTAGATATGCTGGTTAATAAACTATCTGAGCTGCATTTTGAGATTGGAAGGAAGGTATAACCTCTGGCTGTTGGAGTCATAAAGACAGCCTTCATTGGCTGACTATCCATGGTCCTGTATACAGATATGCCCAGTGACAAGAAGGTTTCCCTGGAGGTAAATGATACAGTTTTACCTTTGCATAACTTTCTCTTGAACCCCCTGTGCTTTTATTTTCATTTGCATAAATGATCCCAATTGTCCCATTGTTGTTTATGTGTTAATATTTTCCTCTGGCAGTTTCTACAGTGTGCCTCATGTGCTTCGCTTAGGGGCGGCATAGCTCAGAGAGGCGGCATAGCTCAGTGGGTAGAGCGGTCATCTGGCAATCGGAAGGTTACAGGATCGATCCCCGGTCCAGCATGTCTAGGTGCTCCCCGAGCGCCATATGTTGGCAGCTCACTGCTCCTATACAATAGAATGGGTCAAAAATGCAGAGATATCCAAATTTCCCCTTGCGGGACTGATAAGGGAATCATTTCTTTCCTTTCCTTTCATGTGCCTCTGTGATAAAAGTCTTGTTACTGCAAGCCTGACATAGACACACAATCTGCAATGCTTAAACAAGGATGATTTAAGAACATCTAATTAATCCCACTTGTGTTCAGTCCGACCTGTGGCATTGACATGTCAGAACACATGGAGACTATCACAACTGGCACCAAAATGGGATACATGTAATCTTATCAAAAGATTTCTGGAGATCCCAGAGTGGCTATGGAACATGTGATCCATGATCTAATAAAATGCCCGTGGTTGTTGATACTACGATGAACTTGATGTGTGTGGTATGATATGGTCCATATACATCTCCTTTACAACTTCATCCTGCTGGAAATACCCTGTAATTAGATAGTAGCTGGTTCACTTTATTAAAGAAGGTCTTGATCAACCGTTATTCCTACGCATGTGCGTGCGTAGGTGTGAGAGAGAGAGAGATCATTCTCCACATGTGTGGGTGTTTGTGTCCTCTCGTTTAACCTGAACCCTTTTTCCCTGTGATTCTGCAGTGTGCAGACAGTGCTGCCTATACATATTAATGGGGAGAGCTTTAGATATAGGTATATAGGTTAGTAAGAGCCATATAAACCCAGTCACCAATCTAATTCCTATCTGCATAGATCCTAGCTGAGATACCATACAGCTCTCTGTTGGCTATTAATGACGGAGCGTGTGCGCTGTACATGTGGAGGGACGTGTTGTCTTGCTTGTAAATCTCAAATGAAGCCCATCTCGGTAGGGAAGGACTACTCTCACGCACATGTTTGCATGTTTTTAATGTGCTCTATGGGAAGGTTAGCCTTTCCTTTATTACCTCCTCTACCCTTTGTCCCTCATTACTATAATTTCTGTTCCTCACAAAATAGCCTTCTATGGTGATTGTGATCATAACAAGGCATTTCAGTTGGTATGTGTTGGTCCATGTGCGCATGGATGTGCGCGTGCAAGCCACACACCTGTGTGCCAGGGTACGCATGTGTTTGCACGTGAATATTTTTTTGATTTCACACAGATTGATCTTAAATGTGTTCTCCTCGTTTTTAGTACTAATTTCCCCTGGGCAAGGGGCTTTGATGGAGTTGCCAGACTTGGCAGGTGATACCCCACCTTACCTCCACATTCGCTCAGCCTAATGAGTCGATGCTGACCTGGTGCCAGCATTTTACATGCCCAGTGAGAAAGACATTACTGGTGGTTGTGAGCTGGGTGCGGTCTCCTTTGGTCGACCGCAGTTTGCGTCGGTGGGAAAGTCTTATGGTTGCAAGAGCCTGGTCTTCCTCAAGTATATACTCGGGCTTCTCAGACGTGCTGATCCCCTGGACGTTTTGTTATTGGTGTGTACACGTTAAAAGGGAACATTTCTTCACACATTTCTGTGATGGCATGAAGACATGTTTCCTAACAATACCAAATACGTCACTGATACACACCTTCTTCAAGTGTAGTGTGTTCAAGTGTTTGTGCCGTGTTCGAGTAGGCGTTTTACCTGCTCATCTCCCATGTCGTTTGCTGATGTGCTTGCCATACCCTAAAGGCATTCAAAAGCTCTGTCTTGGGGTTGAATCGATAGGCAGGCCTGGCCACAGAAATGGGGGAGGGTGCTCTTGAAATGGCCCAGTGAAACCCCCCCCAATACAATCTGCTTTACTCGTATCAACGTGTGTGTGGGGGGGGTGCGCGTGTGCATGCGCGCATGCTCTCTCCTACCAAACACATACATGTAAACTGAGACTTAGCAATGGGGGCAACCTAAGCATAGGCTTACACACAAACACCATAATAGAACTATTTAACACTTAAACCACCAACAGAGACCTGCTATATTTACACCACACATTTCCTAGTAGATAATGTAATTTCTCCCTTTATGGCTTCACCTTTGCCTCTTGTATAGCCATCCTCATCGTCTTACTGGGTGCAAAGTATTTTGTGTCTTTAATGTCCATCCGTTTTGCCAGCTCACACTCAGCAAGTACTGTCATTATCAATGCTTATATTTAGGATGAGAGGGACCCATTTTACATATCATAATTTGTCCCCACATTGTGGGGGTGGTCCTGGACTTAGATGGAGGTCGGGGGGGGATTAAGGGCAGATGCCCTTCCTGATGCCCTCCGGTGGGTTCGAACCCACTGCCTCTGGTTCATCAGTTCCTGATGCAAATGCTGTAACCACTGAACTACCGTGGCCCCCTAACACTTATATTTAGGATAAACATGATTATTGTTGGCCTCCATGGCTCCCCTTCCTGGTTGCTGGGGCCCAGAAACATCCCCCTCCCTTTATGGGCAGTCCTGGATAGAACTGGGCAACTGTGGGAGAGAACAGACTTGGGCTTCATCTTAACCAAACACGCAGAACCATAAAGAACATTTGAAGAAAATGAGAAACTCTAGAGGAACTCTGCACATAAATCCAAACAAGGCAAGGCTTTAACTCCAGGAAGAGATGTGTTATTGCCTTATGGTGGAATTTGTCAATTACCAAATGTTTTATGGACAATGACACACACACACACACACACACACACACACACACACACACACACACACAGAGCGCAGCATATGGAATTTGAATTTTGGAATCTTGTCTTCGTCTTTGACCGCCGTATGTTCTCCCATGAATACCATCCCACATTCTGACTGCCCAAAGTTGCACATATTGATTTAAAAAGCCTGGTCTTGCATGCAAAGCTGAGACTTTCCATCCCTCCAGGCCAATATTCACCCTCATATTGTACCTCGTAGTTAAACACTATACTGGCTCTAAGTCCCACTATATCACAGTCTTTTTCATTTTTGTGTATAGAAATCTTCAACAATTCTCAATGACAACCCCCCATTGAATTAAATCCTTCTTCCTCTGCTCAATCAAATTGATTGTAATTGATACCGTTCTGTCTCTCATCTTAACTCTTAATCTATTTCATCCCTTCTTTACTCCTACATAATCCTTCTATTAGCACAGAGTTACTGTGATGGTATTACTGACACTGGCTTATTCTACTCTTCCATCTGGAATGGTCCGGATCCAAGTGTCAGGTAAATATCAAACATGCAAATGTACATTTGTGTTTTGTCATCATCTAGATGCCCCCCAAAAATATACTGCTACTTTGATCCCTCATGTGATTTGATTTTGAAATATATACGAAGACGGAGACAAGAGAATGAAGTGTCTGGCGTGGAGTGTCTTAGTAGAATTAGTTCTACACCTGTTTCTTCTAAAACATACTATGTTAAACACACTACTGTCCCTCATCTTATGTCCTCATATAGTTAGGGGTGTGGTACCTCAGCGGTACAGCACACACTTCGAAGTCCGGCGTCACAGGTTTGATCCCACCATGGGGCGTCAGGAAGGGCATCCGGCCTTAATCCCCTATGCTCCATCTAGATCCATGTCCATCCCCACAACATGGGGACTGATCGTGACAAGTAAAACTGGACGTGGGTTTAGTAGAAGTTATCGCTTAAGTGCCACAGAAGCTTTTCCTCTCTCTTGGTGTGAAACAGCCTGATGAGGTCATAGGAGGTGACCCGCTGCTGACTCATGACGTACCCCATCTGTAATGCTGACTGGTGTGTCGGCTTCAGGAGGGCCATAATTTTAACTTCCCCCTCGTGAATTTTTCTGAACTCAATGGGAGTGAGGGAAAGGAAAAAGTACTGGCATTTTTTATCATTAATGCAGTAGTAGTGTATAACCATGATGTCATATCATACTTAAGCTCCAGATAATGAAAAACCCTAGCAGTTTGTGCAGGGGGACTACTTTGCAGCGTACTCATGTTTCAAAACCACAAATATTCAGGACAATAAAGCCCAACTATGAGCAACGTATGTTTATTTTGCAAGTTCATGTGAGGTAGTGAGTTTGACGTCTTTGGTAGATCTCACCAAACTGCTGACTATCCTGTGTGTGATGTTATGAGATCCATTTGTTTAAGGTATGAGCTTATTTTGGCTTGTTTGCACTTTATTGGTTGGTCATCAACAAATCAAAGAAAGCATATATAAAGCAACCCTTAGATGATCTTTATGATAATCAATTTACATAATGCACAACAATGTACCCCAGGACCCGATTTCAGATAACCGGTTGACAAGGGATGGGCAACGATGTATCAAAGGTGCCACCATAGTTCCACTCATTCCTCTTCACGAGACATTTTAAATACATTTATACTATGTATATACAAGGCTATAAACTGCTCAGATAGAGATGTATTGCTGCTATTTCTGTCTTGGAACTATGGTAGCAGTTGTGGTGTACGGGGTGGATTTGACTATGGTAGCATTTGTGGTGTTGGGGTTGATTTTGACTGTTATACTTTGTATTTGTCAGTCCTCTGTTGCCCTGAGACTTTCAGCAGGGAAGGTGAGACATTTCTCATTGTCCATGGAGTCCGAGTCCTTCAGGTCTTGGAGGTTCCCACCCTTACCATCTTATCATACTGATTAAGATTGAGGCATTTTATTGTCATTGTAACCACACAACAAAATTATATTTGGTAATTCAGAAACTAGCAGCAATAGAAAAGTGACATTAAAAAAACAAGATTGATAATAGATATTAGAAAAACAAGGCAAATGGACAGGATTGATATAATGAAGTAGCGTCCTCTATTTATATCAAATAAGGCACTTGGATAAGATAATATTTTCCTTTATTAGTCCCACAGGGGGAAATTTGCGAGTAAAAAATGATAGCACAGACAGTGGAATATAAAAAAGGTATATAATACATCGAAATAGTGTCCTCTATCTGTATATTAAACATAAAATGCACTCTTGAATGGAGGGTACAGTTCTTGGGAAGAAGCTGTTCTTCAATCTGGTTATTTGGGTTTCGATGGCTTTATATCTCTTCCCTGATGGCAAGGGTACAAACAGACTGTGACCTGGGTGGGCGGGGTCTCTACTTATGTTGCTGGCCTTCTTATGAAGACAGCAAGTATACACTGTATCTGGGTTTGGGAACACAGTTCTCTCAGTTCTCTGTCTGTGCCATTTTTACCACCTGGACCAGGTCCTTACAGTTTTTGGCAGTGCAGCTGGCATACCACAGGGTGGCACAGAAGCAGAGGATAGTATCTGGCATGTTTGAGTTTTCTTAGGTAGAAAAGCCTCTGAAGAGCTTTCTTCACCAGGTGGGAGGTATTAAAGGACCACAAGAGGTCATTTTTATATGGATTCCCAGGAATTTTATGTTGTTTACTCTCTTCTCATCACAATTTATGTGGACAGGGGCCGTGTGGTCTTTGTGGATCTCCTAAAGTCCAGATTGATCTTGCTTTATGTGGTGTTCAGGACTAGATTCTTGCATGAACACCACTCAGTGAAATATTGAACCTCCTTTCTGTAGTGTGTCTCCTCATTATTGGATATCACTCCCTCTATAGTGGTGTCATCACCCAAATTCCCCACAGTGTTGGAGGATTGGATGGCGGTGCAGTCGTGGGTAAAGAGAGTAAAGAGGAATGGATTAAGCACTCAGCCCTCCAGTGCACCTTTGTTCAGAACGAGGGTCGAAGATGTGTCATTGCCCATTCTAGCATTTTGTGGTTTGTTAGTGAGGAAGTTCGTATTCTATAAACAGAGCACGGTGGCTAATCCCATGTTTTTGTGTTTGCCTTTCAGTTTATGGGGAATATTAGTGTTGGAAGTGGACCTTAAGTGTACATATAGCATCCTAATAAATGTATTGAGGTGTTCCAAATGAGGGCTGTGTGAAGTTCACATTCACTCACACTTGAGCTCTTGCAGGCATGGGTAAATTTATGCACATGCACACACTGAAGTTCTGACATCATGTACCTTGATTTGGGATCTTTTGTTTTCGAGTAGTTTAAAAAAAATGTTTAGACTCTGCATTGAATCTTACAAGCTATCAAAAAGATTCTGAGTAAAACAAAACTAGGTTTTTTTCTGCCGAGTGATTGTCTTAATAACTATAATTATAGATCTGGTCCATGTGCTATTGTTTTGTCAAAAAGGGTGAATGGTTTGGTTTTGCTGATATTAAGTGTAATCTTGATGCCTGTGGTATATGGTCGACTCAGGGGTGGTTCACAAAATGACTCCTCAACTATTAGAACATTTAGCCAAGTGAGTAAGGGGTTAAAGAAGATGAAGAAGAAAATTGGTCTTGTAGAGAGTTGTTCAAGTGCATTGGTGACAGTTGAAAAAGTGGAATACCAGATTTGATATAAAACATGTCTGTGGCGGACAAAGGCGGTACTCATTCAATGCAGAAGAGGGATAATCTAAGACTTTCTTAAGAGGAGAATCGGCAAAAGACAGCCCATATATCTCCCTCTGCACTATAGTGTCTTCTACACACCGTCTCTGTTGAACCCCAACGGTAAGCATGTAGATGCACATGAATGCGCACACACACACACACATACACACACACACGCACGATTTCCCTTCTCATCAGCGGAGTCCATCAAAAACCACGCAGGGTCAATGCACACAAGTAAGCAAACTATTTAGCTTACTGTCAGCCTCCTTCAATTGGCTGTCAACAACTCAAATAGTCTTAAAAACTGCACGCAAAGCACAGACACAAATATCACTATTTCAAGTATGTAGTGGATTAAATTCCAACTGCAACTCAGGCCAAGCTTACATAAGACACTTTGAGCAATAGCCAGCCATCCATATATGTGCTTGGATCCACATTTTGAGGATGTACCGACATCACAGAGTATTCCATTTTTCCTTTGGGAGCTTTAGGAGCAGACCTGCCTTTTTTTCTGGGCTCATTTAATGTTTTGTGGTCCTGAGTCATCTGGGTCTTGGTGCCTGTGCTACAGCTGGGCTGTGAACAGTAAGTACTTGGTTACATTCCTCCATTCACCTGCTAAATGACTCCCTGCAATTCATCATGCTTGATAGGGCATGGCCATTAGATTCAGCTTACAGTAATCTGTCTTTTGATGAAACATTTTGGGCTGTTCTTTTTTTTTCCTTGGGATGAATTCCTTTATGTCTGCCAGGGGGCTGTTTGATGTTGAGCCGGATTTAGTTATTTATCCTTGATAATATTGGAGGGGGGCTGCAGTAGCTCAGTGGTAGAGCGTAAGCTTCGGGAATGGAGGAGCCAGATGTTGCAGGTTTGAACCCACCACAAGGAGTCAGGAAGGGCATCCGGCCTCAATCCCCCTATACTCCATCTAAATCCACATCCACCCTCACAATGTGGGGGCTAATTGTGATGTGTAAAAAAGGACTTCTCATCCCTGATAATGTTGAAGTTGGGAAATCAGTGGGCAATTATATCCGTTTAATATGTGTGCGTCTTCTATATCAATATCTCTTTGAGTATTGTGGGCTTTTTTGTGTGAAAATATAGAAGAGCTTCTATTTGGACTCATCTTGCAACAGAGGTCATCTCAATATATCATGTACATGCATTCTGTGCTTGGCCGTGTGTTGCTGTGTGAATGCAGAAGTATACATATGGCGATGCTTGTTTTATGACCAAAGAAAAGGTCAAGTGGGATTCATGAAGACAAACTTGAGGTTTTCTATATCCATGCGCCAGTAGAGTTGTGAACAGCAAATTGTTTTAAAGAAATAATACAGATATGCATGTCTCTTTCTCTGGCCCTCAATATTTTGTCTTTTGCTCATCTCTTCTCTGATCACTTGGGTGTGGTTGCCACCACCACCACCCCACTAATTCTTTTCTTTTCCTCTTCTTGGCCCTTTTATCTTACCCACAGCTGACCTGCGACCCAATGCCTCGGTTTGGTGTCATAGGGAGCTGCAGTAAGGAATATTGAGGTCTTGTCTGTAAGGCGGATTCAGTTTCATCATGTGATATAGGGAGAAGGAGAAGTTGCTCCTTGTTTGTCTTGTACGTCTGGTCAGGTTGTAGCACTTGTTTTAAAGAAGAGTTAATGAGAACAGGGCACAGAGTCTAGTTATTAGCCACAGAGTTGCCCTGTTGGCTTCGGCCTGTTGCCTCTTTCTCCACTTTATCAATCTCAACTGGGAAGAGATCAACACAGACATTATGGCATTTTAGTTATGTAGACTGCTTATGTAAAGGAACATTGTGTTTTTGCACTGCAAAATTGTACAGCCTTTTATGATAATTTTACAAAACTGAATTTGTATTGCAAGTGTGCCT
>OMLC01067408.1:0-14466 GCA_900302585.1 Regalecus glesne | reverse complement strand
AGGTCGAAATGTTTAAAAAAAATCTTTTTTTTTCAAATTATGAGTTTACTCAAGTCAAGTGAGGTACAGTGTTCTTATGCAGGGACTGTGAAGCTGGTCCTTTTTTGTTAGATGCTACTGGCAAGGAAAATAATGACTAACCATCCCTCTGGCTTTCTGATCTCTTTCGGAGGGAAAGAGAGCATCTAAACCCTGGCTCTTTATTCTTATATACCAGACTGTTGTTCAGCAGGGAATTACACAAATATTCTGTGGATTACTAGAAATTTGTGTTTTCTCTGTTGATTGCCTCTGTAAAGATCAAGAGGACTCTTTTCGAGAACAATGTCATTCTTCAAAGCCTCTGTAAAATCAAATGAGTGCAGCTAACTTAGAAGTGCTGACCTCAAGCCACACTGTTCAGTCCCCTTGCCTATATTTATCTTCAGTATCTCAACTTCTGAACCATGTGCAGATTAAAAGAAAGGGAGGATTATTTATGCTTATACTAGCAACAATAAGAACATTCATTCTACAGTGTACTATAGGATGGGGACCTGGGAGAGGATTCAAACCAGAACATTCTTACTTTGAAGCAACACTGCTGACTGCTGCAACACTATGCAATCAATCAATGAAGTGGTTGTGTCTGGAAATAGTACGGATAAGTTTTTAAAGTTATAGTTTGGTATAAAGTTCCAAGATTAAAATGTTGAATGATAGAACGACATGAGTAACATCGGATACATAAGATTCTACATCTGTCTCTAGGTGCAGTTCTCACACACAGGCACCACAGGTTAACCAGAACCCTTTCCATAAGGCTGTGTGGTAATCTGTCAGAGGGCCTCTGACTATACTTAGACTTACACTTGTTCAAACAAGATAAATATTTATTCATTCTAGTTGGTCATACGCATTTCTCACACTGTATTTGATGAAATATGCCTCAGCTGGTTAAGTTGAGCACCTTTTAAGGAAGGCAAAGCCACATTCATGGGTATTGTGATGCAAACTCAAGTAATTTCTATAATACATTCACAGTGAAGTGGACCTGTAAGGAGGTCGATTCAAAACTATAACAGTGCTCTGCCATTGGTGTTTAGATAGGGGCAAAGTAACCTTATTAGTCCAAAACCGTGCTCATCAGCAGGCCCTTTTGTTATTTCATAAGATTAAGAAGGGGATGTTGGAAAGATTGGGGGAAAATATGATTATTCATAAACCTAGTCTTCACCATTCTATCTCTCCGTCTGTCTCTCTACTTATCTACATATCTTCTCTCTCTTATTCTCAATTTAATTTGGTTCAAAGCAGCTTTACTGGCATGGCTGTAGCTATTTAGGATTTAGCACATTGAAATGGATTCAAAATCACACTGAGATCAACAGTATTATGTATACGATAACAATACAACAGTGTAAAATGAAACAACACTAAAAAAAATAAGAAAGGAAGGCCACAATGAAACTACAATGAAATTTGTCTGCATTTGACCCGTCCTACTATATATGAGCAGCGGGCATATGGAGCACCCAGGAAGCAGTTTGGGGTTCAGTGTCTTTCTTAAGGACACTTCACCCACCTTTCTGAAGAAGCCGAGGATTGAACCAGTGACCTTCCGCTTACTAGATGACCTGCCCTACCCCCTGAGCCATGACGCCCCTGAAAAAATACATGAGAAAAATAAAAGGAAATGTGCCAAAGCGTGAAATAGGAGACAAGTTAGCATGGAGCTTAGCAGAGGAGAAAGAGGGCAACAAAGGTGATAACGCATCTCTCTGTCCTCAGTATTGCATTTTCAGACCATGCCCTTCCAAGAAGTATAGAAAGTTAAACACCCAGCAAAGCAAAAACGGCCAGCCAAAAGATAAACTACAACACTAACAATGGTCGAGACCAAAAGGGGGAAAAGAAACTAAAAGAGAAATTAAGCTCTTTTTAAAATTCATCTCCACATATCAGCCCTCAGTAATGCTCACTAAAGGAAGCTGCCCTTTTCAGTCTTCTCTCTCTTCGTCACGTGAGAGTGCTGTGGATAGGTCAAAAACATGCATTACGATAATATCTCTGGTGGAGATTTCAATCCAGTGAGAAAGTTGAGCCCTTCTCTACCTCGATTCTCAGTCACGTCTGGAGGAGAAGGGAGAAAGGCACAGCACACTAGATCATCACCAGCCAGGAAGAGCTTATCACAATGCATAGACTTCTTCATTTAGGTTGTGATGATTTTCAGAAGTAGAACACAAAAAGCAGAAATGACCTGCTGAGCTGTGCAAATTTCCCCTCGTGGGACTAATAAAGGAATACCTCATCTTATCTTAACTTAACAGAGAACATAATGGATGAGGACATATCGCATGAAATATGAGAAATCTCCTGCACAGCCATACCCGTCTGAGCTAGTGTGCACTGAAGAGGTGTTGTTTTGTTGTTGTCATTTTAACTTGACACCAGCAGGCTTCCCATACAACATGAGGAATTTGTATGCAAATAAAGAAGAAAGGGGATAAACGTGGAAAGAGTAGTAGGAAGCAGGTGAATTTAATCAGAAGAGTACTCCAAGGATTGTGAGGCAGATGCTAGCTGTGTTTCATGCGACGTGTCCACCTGTGTATATTTGAAGTGTCTATCTCTGAGCATACATGATTAGTATTAGTTAATTTTGGTGTCTGAAATCCATGACTTATTCTCATGCCTCTGAGCAGTAGACAGGCTCTGTGGCTGTGCAGACACCCCACAAGAAAGAAAACAGCTGGAGCCAACTCGGCATCCTACCAAATGCCTCCAACATGGTGGGCTGTCCTGTGCCTCCAGTAGACCCCGAACAGTGCCCTGCCACCAACCATACATACAGGCCACAGACATGGATATGAGTAATGTCCCCCTTTAACATTAATGGTTATTTCAAATCTGAAATTCTGGGTTGCATCAAATTGATGTGAGTTTTTCAGAGCTAGAGTGTAATAGTATGTTGAATTTCCACCAGGCTGGCAATCCCTCTGATGAATGGATTTCTAAACCAATTATGCTTTTTGTTGATTTGGAAAGAAATGGGTGATCGGATATGAATAACTCTTGATATTCGGTTTGTTCTATTTCCAGCCAAGTATTATTTAATTAAGTGGCTAAAGCCATTTCATAATAAATTGAAGATGATTAAGGAAATAGTACTGTCTGAACTTTGGTGTGGCTAGACCATCACAGTCTGGTTTTCTGTAGTGTTATAAGTTCAATTCTTTGTCTTTAGCAATTTCAGTAGAAACTATTAATTAGAGAGTACAGACCATTGAAGCACTTGGGTAACAGGAGAACTGGGGTCATTGAGAATTGTTTTTTAATTTTTGGTAGTGCAGTTTGTAGTGAAATCCTTCTTACTGTTCATATCCTGCCAATTAGTAACACTAAATTGACTTGTTCTTATATAGATAGCGCTTTACTGGTTTAGTGACCACTCAAAGTGCTTTACAGGGATTGCCTCACATTTACTGAGTCCCACAGTGAGATGTGACCCCGCTACGCCTGGCTTGAAAGCGCGCTCTGCCACTGAGGCACTACAGCTCAAGTAGTGCCATTGTGACGTTTGTATGTTGTTCCAGTGGGTAAGGTCTTCAATGGATTTAAGTAATGGAGTAAAGTCAAGAGTAAACAAGACTGACAGATTGGTAGAGATGTCAGTACCCAGGTATCTAATATTGTTGTGATGATGAAAGGAAGAGTTAGAGAATTGCGGTGTTCCCCACTGAGAGATAGTACTGTAGTTTTAGACCAGTTTATTAGGTGTTCCTTAAATAGAACAAAATCACATCTAAATACAAATTAAAAAATTAACAGTTTCCTGTTTAGATGCAAATTATATTGTTATTCTGGCAGAAGACTGAAGATGAAGATAGCAAATAGCAGGGTTGGAAGTTGACATCCTTGTCTTGTGCCATGTTGTATGATAAAACTCTGTGATATGTACCCATTTGTGATGACAGAAGCTGATGGTGATTTGGACAGAATTCTAATCCATTGAATGAATGAGTGACTCTCCAAAACCAAGTTTCTCAAAAGTGGGAAAATAACATATTCAATTAAACCTGTCAAATGTTTTCTCAGCATCAAGGGAAGTAATAATAGTATTTAGGCAATCCCCTCAGGATTTGCTGATGAGAGTGAATATATGACGCATATTCCTTGGAGTGTTGTTCAGCCTTAATTCCCCAAGGTCCATTTAAGTCGACCCCCACAACACAGGGACAAACATGACACATAAAATGGACCTCTCTTATTGCTGGAAGAATGTCAGTCTTTGATAAAGGCCTTTTGGTCTGGGTGAATTATATAGAAATTACTGATTCAATTGGGTTGGTTCATGTTTTACTAATGATCTTTACATACCAGTTAATTATGTTTATGAGGCTTTAACTGGAGGGGATGAGGAAGAGGATTTGATCTCAACAATCATTTGGATGGCTAGTGTGGATATGATTGGAAAGAAATGTATATAGAATTCCTCTAGATAGCCATCTGATCTAGCTGATTTATTGTCGGGCATGGAAAAAAGAGCCTGCTTGAGGTTCTTCTGAAGTTATGGATATGTCTAGTTTATTGGCCTGCTTTTGGGAAAATGTTTGAAGGTTCATGTCATCGAGGAATGGGTTGATATTTGAAGTACTAAGTTTCTTATCTAAGTGATGAAGTGTATTATGAAAGTCCCTGATTGCACTGTTGATCTCTTGCAGACTATTTTTCACAATGTCTATCCTATTACCATGTGGATCTTTGGTTGTGATGATTACTTTTATTTTCTTTATCACATTTCAGTTGGTTGGCAAGAAATGTACTTGCTTTTTCAAAAAATTCATAGTTCACTATTGCTTGTTGCATTATAAGTTTTGATTTTGTCTTTTGATGTATGATGCTATGGAGTTGGGATTTTATTGTCTGTGTCCCATAATATCGGATTTCCTCAGAGGCTGAGAGGGCCAGTTGGAACTATATGTATTTTATTTCCAGTTCTAACTTATTTTGACATCCATGGTTGTTTTTTTATTGCATGAAGAAAAGGATATAATAATACCTCTAAAAACTGCCTTTGACATTTCCCATTGTACTATTGGTGAACTATCGGGTGAGTCATTCAGTATAATGAAGAATGTCCATTCTCTGCAAAAAGATATTGATAATTCTTTGTCTATGAGAGTGAGTGTGTAACTGCCACTTAGCAGGGGATTTTGGATTAGTTTTAATGATCAGGCTGAAATTAATTGGCCTGTGATCAGAGATAGCAGTGGAATTGATCTCAGACTGAGAGATTTTGGAGATTGCGTAGTTACTTTTTTTTAAAGTGAGGTAAATTATGTTATTATGCATACTTCTCATTTATATACCCAAAACAGACTCTTTATGAATGTATTTTCTTAGAGGAGGAAGAGGAGTTGGGTGAAACGGATCATCAGGATGAGTGGCTGTTAGTGTCACAGCAGTGATTTACAGTGACTGGTGGGGTACCAGTAAAAACTCTGCATGAATGTCACTGAAGTAGAATCCCTGTTCATTCATTTGTCAGTCATTTTGCCTCTTATCTTGATTAGGTTCATGGGGTGCTAGAGTCTATCCCAGTACTCACTAGGCGGAAGGCATAGAAACACTCTGGACAGGTACCAATCCATCATAGGGAAGACACAAAGGCAGACACATTCATGCACACATTCACATCCAGGGACAATTTCATATCTCAGACTCATGTCTTTGGACTGTACACAAGATACTTAACCCCCTAACTCTTCAAACCCTGGCATGGAATTGAGACCTGTTCAGAGTGTTTCCCCTTGGTTGTTATGCGTCTGTATTATTTATAAGGGCGGGGATGCCTGTAGTCAGCACAGACTGAAGAGGTTACCTGTATGAGGGATGAAATGTTTCTTTCAATAAGTACTGTATCTGGTGAACTTTTTTTGTGATTTCCTGACCTGGATTATTAAGCATGCATAGCAGCCGTGGCAGCTCAGTCGTAGAGCTCACACTTTGGTAACTGATGAGCCAGATGTTGCGGGTTCAAACCCACCATAGGGCATCCAGCCTTAATCCTCCATGCTCCATCTAAATCCATGTCATAGTGTCAGGATGTTATGGCATCAGGCCATGTTATGACACGTCAAAATGGACCTCTCATAAAGACAACCTGTATCAATACTCAAAATGCTGCCAAAGTTATCAGGCGGTGGACGTCTCAACTCGTGTTACAGCTTATGGAATGGAAGTCCGAAGCTGTCTAATTTTATCCTCCTGATTACGATGGTCAAATTCATCCTCATGCACTTTCCACCTGTAAGGTTATGGACAAAGCCGTTTTTGACAGTGACCAGAATTGTACAGAGCGGAAAGAGAGTGAATCAAGCCCATCCCGCTTCCTGCAATGGAGAAACATGTACAACTTTCTTTTTTTATAACCTGCTTAGTCAGAAAAAAAGCCAATGAAAAGGCTTGTCTCCTAGTTTTAACAGATTCTTCCATGTCCCCAACAGGATGAATTTGGTTGAGCTCACCGGATGCTAGCAGCAGTCAGCACATAATCACTCTGCATTTCCTGTGATCCTGGATTATGTTAAAGTCAAAGATTGGAGCCAAGTCTTTACAATGCTTCCAGTGAGTGGATACAGAACACATATCGGTCCTTATGTTGTTGGTGCCACTGAGGAAGCCTGCACATGCTCGTTTTATTTTCCTGTGGAGTAAATGTTGTCAGACAATGACAGAATTGCCAGATGACCTGAGGTTAGTGTATTCTTATGCCTGTGTCTCTGGCATCACACCCTGGCTTTTTTCCCCCTTTGGTGCTTCAGCGATATGGGTGAGCAAGGGGGAAGTTAGTTTTATTCCACTCCACTTGATTTTATTAGATTCCAGAGGCACAGTGGACACTAGGAAGGGCACCAGGCCTTAATCCCCCCACGCTCCATCTATGTCTGTGTCCACCCGTACAATGTAGGGACTGATCCCAACATGTAAAATGGACCCCTCACACTTTATAAAAGTGGTTTATCCATTAAAATAGACATTATTACCATTACTGTACATATGTATATGTTGTCTGACATCATGCACTATAAGGGGGCAGTTGAAAACTTGATGACCGGGTTGCAGTTATTGTGGCAAGTTATGACATGGACTCCTGACACAAGTGAGCTCCGGTCAAATCAACATGGGTGCAATCAACTCTACTCAAATCAATGGTCAATTTAATTGGGTGCAATGAGTTGCTGCAACCTCAGACTGGGTTTAACATCCTGTTTATGCTCAGTTTTATCATTGCTCATAGTTTCCCAGACTTTTTTCTTCCCTATTTAATCCAAAATCTGTCACCTTTTCACCTTGGTCTGCTTTGCTTTGTATCATTTGTATTCTTCCTGTCTCAGGGGAAATGAAGAGTTATGTCTATCACACATAGACCATAAAAGAATGATACATTTTGACACAAGACCAGGATCTAGTGCCCTCTGGATGATAGTTCACCTTAAAGTCGTGCGTCCTCATATATATGATGGGATACCTTCACTCGTATTACAGATTGCATTTTTATGTGTCTGGGACTTTGAATAATGGAAAAGCCAATATCCACCAGCATGCCCACTGCTTTTGGATGGATAGAATTTCAATGTGTCACACTGGCAAAGCTTTTGCCATTATTTATGTTTGTGTTACTTGGAGGTGAAAATGCATCTCAAAAGTCACTTGAGCTCCACAATCATCAATGGAAACTAGGCCTTTAAAAGCATACAGGGTGGAGCCACTGAGAATTTATTCTGCATAAGATATCACACTGACTTGATATTCTGACTTATATTGGGTGGCACAGTGACCAATTGGTTAGCACTGTTACCTCACAGCATGAAGGTCCTGGGTTTGAACCCCAGGTCCTTCCTGTGTGGGGTTTGCGTGTTCTCCCCATGTTTGCATGGGTTTCCTTCCACCATCATAAAGACATGCATGTTAGGGTTAATACTCCTGCCTGTACCCCTAACCAAGGCAATAGGAAAAAGAACTGGAGTTGGTATGGTGGGGCTGCAGCTGCTCACTTCTATACAATAGGATGGGTTAAATGCAGAGAACAAATTCCATTGTAAAATGCAATGGAGCTTCTTCCCAGAGCTGTAGCCTCTATCACCCCACCACCCCCTTCAGTTGATGGAGACTGAGGTTCTTTACTATGCAAAAGTGCATCTCATGTATTATATACAGAAAGAAGACCCTACTTCTAATTTGTTATATAATACCTTTTTGTAATGCACTGTTTTTTCTGTCACTGTTTACATCCAAGTGCCTTATTTGATGTAGATAGAGGACACTGCCTCATTTATCTTGTTTATTTACCTTATTTTCCTCATCTCTATTATTGATCTTGTTTTATCTCGTTTTTTTATTGCTGCTAGTTTCCATGTTACCAAACACAATTTAGCCGCACACCTACGATGACAACAAAGTGCCTCAATCTCAGTCTCAAGAGAAATGTGAAATACATGGGGATGGTTTGTAAATGAGCAGCAACCAGCATCTGTGTCCTTGACAGCGATGACTGTATCATCAGTATTAGATGAATATCCCAACAATACAATAACTCCTTATAATTTCATACATTTTCTACATAACTTGAAGGTGTAAAACCCAATAATCTAATAACACATCCTGACGGATTTTTTCAATGAATTTCTTTTACTGCTTATGTAATAATTTAAGTCTTTGGGAATTTATTTTTCCGAATGACCTTTTCTTTCCCAAATTGATTGTGTAATCATTTCTTACGAAGAATTATTTTTTGTTAAATTTTAATCTAGAGTTCAATATTTTCTGTCTGAAGAGCCTCCCATCACCATCTCTCCTTAGTAACCTGAAGTTCCATCTATCCATCCATCAACCACCGCTTATCCAAAGTCAGGTTGTGGGGGAACTGAAGCCTATCCCAACACTCATCGGGTGAAAGGCAAGTAAAGACCCTGGGCAGGTCACCAGTCCATCACAGGGAAGAGCAGTTAAGAGAACAATGTCTTCCTCAAGAATACTAAAACACGTGTCTGGAGTTGCCGGGATCAAACCTGCAACCTGACAATCTCCAGATGACCGCTCTACCCGCTGAGCTATGCCACCCCTACAATCTAAAGTTGCTAAAGCAAAGTGAAGCCAGAGGGCCTGACAGTATTAATACGTTCTGCCATGTGCTGTTTTTTTCTGGTTGAGCAATTTGGTCGATTAGTGTTGATGCACGGTCTTAACAGTGCTGGAACTAGCTGCAGTAATGTATCATGCGGCTTTGTTTATGTCGTTAATGTTACTCTAGTGTAAAGACTGATATGTTTTCAGATGGGCTATGCAAAGAGTCATAAAGACAATCTGATACTGATCACACCCCGAGGGCTATTACAGCACAGAAACTCTGGAGTCGAGGGATGATGGCAGCGAGCAGGCACAGGTAAGATATTCCTAAGGGGTGGCATAACTCATGAGGTAGGGAGGATGTGTAGTAATCGGAGATTGATGGTTTGATCCACAGCCCCTGCAGAAGGCATGTTGAGTTGTTTGTGAGCAAGTCCCTAAGTGCTCCTAAAGCACCATGCAGCATCTGTGCTAACTGCTCCTATACAATAGGATGTGTTAATCCAGCAAATTCCACCAGCCTTGGGGGTGTGGTAAATATGATAATTCTAATAATTCTAATTCTAAATATAAAGGGATATGATAACAATGAGACATTTAATATAGAATACAATCTTGTTGCTGTCTTACATGTCTGAAAGGTCATTGAGGGTACTGGAGACCATCCCTGAACCACAGGATAAGAATGGAGCAACCCACAGTCAGATGGAACAGCAAATTCAACAGGATTAGGTATGCCATGAAAGCATACATCGTTCAACAACAGGCTCATATTTCCCTGGCCGCACTATTAATAGAAAGAAATATATCCTTTCATTGGGAGCTGCGGTTGCTCAGTGGTAAAGCACACACTTTGGGAACTGAAGAGCCAGATTTTGCAGGCTCAAGCCCACCACACATGGTCAGGAAGGGCATCTGACCTCGATTCCCCCAAGTCACCGTCAACCCCCACAACATGGAGACAAATTGTGACATGTAAACATGGAGTTCTCATAGGGACAGTAATATAAATGTAAAAGTACCAGATTTGGACCCAGCTAATTCTCATGTTGTCCCAAGCAGTTAGGGTTCAGTGTCTTGCTCACTTTGACACACTTTCTGAAGTAACGAATTACCAATCGAATTACCAATCATCAGATTACTAGATGACCGCCCAACCTCCATCCTTAGAGATATGCATGATGAATATTACACAACTCATGCAGGTAAATGTCTATGGTCAGAACCACTGCAACAACTAGTTAAGAAGCT
Organism: Regalecus glesne; assembly: GCA_900302585.1. NCBI lineage: Eukaryota > Metazoa > Chordata > Actinopteri > Lampriformes > Regalecidae > Regalecus > Regalecus glesne. The sequence continues at coordinate 4,101 of OMLC01067408.1, read as the reverse complement.
AACTGTTGCCTGTCATTGACTAAATGATACGCAAATCAGGTGAGCACTTAGGTTTAAGGAAATGGTAAATGGTATTGTTCTTAGATGGCATGTATCTAGTCTAACAATCAATCAAAGCAATCTCAGCAGCAATTTGCCTGTCTGTCTAAGGTAGAGACCATCCCTGCTTCCTGCTACCCTTGAAAATGGCTACAAGCTGCCTGGTCTAGGTGATGTTATTCTGTTCTAGCTTCTACAACTCAGAGTGCTGTCACCACCACTAGTGACACAGCCCACTAATGGTGGATTATCTGGGACTTTCTGCAGATAAAAGGAGCCAGGGTTGTGTTGGAAATTTGTGCTGTAGCAAGTTAAAGCAAAAGGTGAATTATCATTCCCAGTGCTGCTAAAGAGCTTACCATGCAGGCAATTCTGAACCCTTTCATATCGTGGTCTTCAAGGGAGGAAGCCCACCCTCCATTCAGCCCTAAATAGCGCTGTATGTGTACTTCTACCTAAGGGCATATGGCCGTTTGTCCAAAGCACTCCAGCAATCAAAACAAATAGCCAGTGCCCTCCAGATGTGAATATATGCAGCACACTCTAGGTGCAGTCTGATAAGCAAACTGCAGAAGACCCTCCTGTTGATTGTTATCTCTTCCAAATGTCGTAATGCTCATGTGTTCTAAGTAATTGAGGGTAATGGAGACCGGTACTGGTGTGATACTGGGTTCCCTAACAGTGGTACCCTGTGCAGGTGCAGAGATCTATTCAAAAGATGTAGCAGATGAAACTTTATCATTGCACATACATATGATAAAATGTGTTATCTGCATCTACTCCCATCCTATTGTATAGGAGCAGTGAGCAGCTGCAGCACCCGGGTACCAACTCCAGTTATTTTTCCTATTGCCTTGCTCAGGGGCATGGGTAGGAGATTTAACCTTAGCATGCATGTCTTTTAGATGCTGCGAGGAAACCAGAGTACCCAGAGGAAACTGACGCAGAAGCCTGGATTCAAACCTAGCCCCTTCATGCTGTAAGGCCACAGTGCAAGAGAGAATAAGGTGAGGGTCTCCACCCCTCATCATAGCAGTGCTACATGTTTTCCTCCATCCTTCCTTAAATCCATCCTTTTAATTTTCAATCCACCTGCTCCTCTCTAAATTATCACCTCCACCCTCTGGTACCATGGTCCACTTGTCCATCAAGCTATCCCTCACTCGACTCTCCACCTCTGCTTCATGTACCCACATGACACATCTATCTGAAATTCCCAACATGCCCCCAACAACTTCTCACCTTTACTACTCACTAACTAAACCCCATCCTCGCCCTGCCAGAGCTTGATAGTTTGAAAGGATGGGGCAAAGGGAGAGGTGTTTGAAAAGAAGTGAAAGATTGCGAGAGGAACCATGAAAATAGAAACGTGTAGTGGCAGTACTCAAAGCACAGTATTCTGACAAACTGGTCCTGCTTTTCTGTTTTGCTTTTCTCATCCACTTGGGGTGCATTCACCTAGTGATACCTTTTGTGTTTTTCTTAAGCAACCCACCTTGTGAGGAATCCTGTTTGAATAAGTGATTCTGGTACTGAGGATGCAGATGCTGTACAATGCCTGGCCTCCTGAAAATAAGACAAACTGCCAGAATAAATAGTTCAGACCAGCAGAGGTTGGCCTGCTGATTAAGAGATTAGTAATTTATTGCAATACACATACCTCTCTCTCACTCTCACTCTCTTTCATCCATGCAAAAAGTTATCTGGAAGCCTCCATTAGTTTCTAGGAGACCATTATTCATCCAAACAGGAGGCTGGCTCACTGTCGATGTTAAATAATTCTGCGCCTCATCAGTCTCCTCTCACAGGCACTTATATCTTCTCTTGCCATCTCCTTTAGCCTTCTTTGGCAGAGTTTCAACACTCAAAATGTGTACACCGTGTCCACAAATATAGGATCTCTGTTTAAAATGAACATCTGCCGAGCTTTTTCATCTTCATTGTTTATAACATTTGTTCTGGATTGTTTTTTAAAATTTTTATTTTCATAGGGGGTGACATGGCTCTGGAGGTAGAGCAGGTTGTCTAGTCAGCAGAATGTCACTGGTTAAATCCCTGGCTCCTTTGGAAAGTGTGTTGAAGTGTCCTTGAACTAGAGACTGAACTGCTGACTGTTCCACAGGCGCTGTAGCTGCCCAATACTTCTTTGCTATATGATGAGTGAAATGCTGGGGACCGATTTCATTATAGGAGTACTATGACCAAATAAAGTGACTTTTCTATTATCAGTTCCTTTTATTTTATCACCATGCATATTTTAGGTGGGCTGTTTTCAGGCTTTAGACTCTCTTTTGTTGTACATTTAAAGAATTAATTATTAGTTTTAAGTGAGCATGTTTGAAACAAACTGTGATTATTCAGTTCTGCTCCTTTTTTTGCACTCTTCATTGCTGTCTTATCTGAATATTTATAAGTTGTTCCTTTTTATGAGACGCTTCAGTGAGCAAATTTACTTTTTTTCTTAAACTTCCTCCCCCTCAGACAAGAAACACTCACATGCATGTGCACACACACGTGCACACACACTCATGTACACTCCCACACATGCGGACACAACACACAGATGCTGACCCCAAAGCGCCTCCTAAATTATAACTCATTCACTGTTTGATAGGCTAATACTTTCTAATGAGTTTTAATTAATTGTATTTGGGGGAGTGCATCTCTTCCTGACGGACGTGTCGCCCACTGTCCCCCAAACAGGAAGACTGTTGTTAATTAAAGTCAGCTTATTGTGAGCCCTTCTTTTCATTACCGCGCATCACGCAGTTAGCTTTAACGTGGAGGCTGGCCTCTGTTGTCGTTGTCTGGCGATGATGCTGTATGATGGAGATATCTAAGGACGCCTGCAGCCCAGCCAAATGCCAAGCCACCACTGGGTCTGGATTATTAAACAAAACAGCGCTCGAAATACATGAGACGTCTGGTCAGCGTCTGATTCATGTTGAGATGGGCTTCACAAAGCTGCAGAGTCCTTCTCTTGGAAGAAGGCCATTTATTTGGTCATTGTATTCTTATAATTAAGTTTGTCCACTGCATTTAACCCACCCTGTTGTATAGGAGCAGTGAGCAGCTGCAGCACCCTTTTCCCATTGCCTTGCTCAAGGGCACAGGCAGAAGTATCAACCCTAACGCGCATGTCTTTTTGATGATGGGAGATAACTCGTGGACATGGGGAGAGCGTGCAAACTCCTCACAGAGAGGGCCTGGGACGGGATTCGAACCTAGGACCTTCTTGCTCTGAGGTATCGGTACTAACCGCTGTGCCGCAGTGCCCTTTTTTTTTTTTTTTCCAGTTTCCATGAGTAGAAGTGAATAAAGAGTATCACATTAAGGCCAAACATGCATGTTTGATAAGTAGACAGAAGGACCACAAATGCATGAAAAAATTGACCGATTGCAACCAGCCCAGATGAACAGTCAACACGGCGCTGCAGCCGTGTTGATCTGAGCGTCTGTTTGCCAGCCGCTCTGTAGGGCTGAAGCACTGCAATGATGGAGCAGAAGGAAACATATGAGGGCACACCGGCAGCCGTTTCTGCAAATGGAATAATCAAATTATCATCTTACGGTTAGGTATCTGGTGGTGCTTTTAAAATAAATCTTTCTCAAGAGCCAGATCAGATGGATTCAAAATGCACGAGAGGGTGACTTGCTTTGACAACCATTTACACTTTATACGCAATGACTTTATACGTCAAGCAGCAGCCTCTCCCACCACTCATTGGGCTAAATGCAGAGACACACCCTGGACAGGTCACTGTTCCATTGCTGACCTTAAGCAGTTAGGGGTTCAGTGTCTTGCTCAAGGACATTTGAGGAGCTGCAACAGCCAGCACCTTAATCCATTACAAGACAATGTCTGTGTTATTGAAGTCTTTGTGTGTGTGTGTGTGTGTGTGTAGGTGTGCAAGGTCTGGCTGTCAGGAAGGGAAACCTTGGGACCCCACAGCACTCTGAATTTCAAGTGAGTTCAACCCTGAACATGACGATGATTGAATTTTTGCGTGAACTTTTATGTGAAGCTTTCCTTTCCTTGGCTAAAGGGAAGTCACTGAGTGC
>OMLC01067407.1:0-12163 GCA_900302585.1 Regalecus glesne | reverse complement strand
TCTTTGTGTGCCTTTAATCCCCCCAGCCAACACAGCTTTGGCCAGGTTTCATCATGAAAGTGCCATGAAATAACTACTTTTTTTCTCCCTCTCTCTCTCTCTCTCTCTCTCTCTCTCTTTGCAGTAAATCTCCCCTAATCCTGCAGGCTGTGGAGACAAAGGCCTTTGGGACCTAATCCTGGAGCTTTTAGTGGGGTTGAGGGGCTGGCCGACCGAGCCTCTTCTAAATGACTTATTTCTATCGGACACTAATATAGCTTGACAGCCAAGAACTGCGAAAAGAGGAGGTTAAAAAAAGAAATCTAAGGGTAAAAAGAACGCAAACACTTTCGCATATTTTAGAGGCCTCGCACCGTTCGCTGGTTATGCACAAGTCTGAGCCGGAGGAAGTGGAGCACGGTTGCTGGCCCACTCCTAGCGCACAAGGAACACCTCGTGTGTTTGCCTATCGATGCAAGTTAAACTTCGCTTTGATCGCCAGTAGAACACTCGTCTCTCTGCATTATCTTGTACCATGAGGATGTGTGGCGAGGTGGAACGAGGGCTGCCGTAATGGGGAAGAATCATTGTTTGTTAGAGCATAAAGAGTGACTGATGGATACAGTTACCATGACAATCAACACCTGGAATGTTAATTTTTGCCTTGCATTCCACGCAGATGAGCTGCAGGAACCTTAACTGTAATTAGCTGGTAATACTCTGTGATATGTTCTCTACACCGTTTCACTTTATTGCCTGTTATTTTGCCTGTATATGGTCAGTCTATGTGTATGCACCTGGTCATTGTGGTGTTCTTGTGTAGTTATTCTAAGTTAAGTAAACTGTGAGAAACCATGAAGCCGGAGACATAAAGTCTTGATTCTGATACAGTGAATGCCCATTACCTCAAAATGACCCAAACCCAAGGGTGCAGGAGTCATAATCTATATCGTCACCGGGGATGAAGTAGCTTTTGAGCCACTCCCTCAGTAAAACCCCGCAGGAATTCACACAGGCCTCAGCTACTGCAGAGGGTTACTCGAGATGACGCGGGGAGATCGAACATTAGTTAATACTTTTGAACATGGCTCGTGAAGCACAGAGTACTGAAACCGACACGGTAGAGAGGAAAACGAGTTGCTCTGTGTGTCTGATGCAAGTTTGATGATACCTGTCGTAGGTTAGAGTCGAAAGACAAGTGAGCACAAAGAGACCAGAGAGGACACACAAAACACCCTGTCCAACACAGGCAAAATTCCACATGCATATGTGCAGAACAAGCCCACGATTGATTGATTTTTTTTCTCTAGTGAATCAAAGTCAGCATAATGATGTTTGCCAGACTGCATTGCTTGATCATTGTCTTAGTGGTGGTTTGATGTAAACGGGTTCCCCTTGTAGTGGGACTTGGAATTTAACCTAGCTGGATTATGAGAAATTGGTCTCAATGGGCAACGTCTAGATCAAACTTCCCATGCTGACACTTTATGGGCAAAATACGGTGCCTGTTAGCAAAACAAACCCTCGGAGAAACACCCCCTTCCAAGAGGACATTGTCAAAGCCAGGGGTATGGGAGGAAAAAGGGAGTTGAGAACAGGATAATCACAGGCTGTTATTTTAATCTGTCCTGCCTCGGAGATTAGCAGACCACATTGTTTTTATTGTTTTAAATGGAGGGAATGAAACGCTCGCTTATAGGGGGGATCCTTGGCACAAATCTCTCAAGTTCAATAGTTTCTAAAACTTGAGCTCCACCGCCCCTCCACCCCACACACACACCCACCCTCCCCTCATCCCACCTAATCCCAGCTAATACCTTTCTTTCTATTGGCTAATGGTGGAGGGAGCCGGGGTAAATGCTTCTTAAATAGTGGTGGGTGAGGAATGGTTTCAGAGAATTAGATCCATTTCATGAAAAGAAGGCCTGGGGAGTAGTGTGGACAAGGCCCCGAATATTGGAAATATTTGGAGTGACTTAAACTATCGGAGTTATACTGCGTTAAAAAAGTGTGGGTCCCTGTCTCCTCTACACCTTCCGTACTTCAGGTAAGCTTGTAAAGGTAACCCCACCTTAAAAAAAACAGATTTAGACACTTAATTCTCTAGTGAAACAATATAGTTTCACCACTTGATTCTACATGGAAATCTATATCATTTAACCACATGGATTGTACAATATGCATCGCCCGTTGGCCTAGATGTTATATTATGTGTTGTGCCAACGTTTTAATGTACTTTTAATCCTCTGGATCAGGCTTGTTTAGTTATCTTGATGTCATTGTTGTAATGTTAAGCTTCACATCAAGAATGACCACATGTTTTGCTTACTTTGGACAGTTTTCTAAAGTTTCCTTTAGAGTTCAAAATACCATAAAAGGTTCTAATGGGGATACTGACCGGTATATAGAACGTGTCTTGTCTATGAAATATACCTCTGTTCCTCTATCTTCTCAGAATCAAACATGAATTCCTTGAATTTCTGCGCGGCATCCAACAGTGCCAACAGACTGTATCCTCTTCATGGTGTCAACTCGATGCTCTTCGACCTCCACCACCAGATGGCGCAGCAGTACCAGTTGTACTCCGCGACGACTCCCACAGCGCACACCCTCTCTGTTGCTGAGAGACTGGCAGGTACCGAAAATAGATCTTCTTCATGTACTTCTTCTTTATGCTGTTATTCTCAGTCCTCTTATTCATGCTTATTTTCTTCTGTAGATAGTTTTCTTTAGAGATGTACATTGTAAATTACATTCTTGGTGGGTAAATGTTTTTCAAACATTTTTCCTCACTTAAAAAGGAAAGGAAACCCCCTCTAGGGACTCCCTTCGGGGTTTTTTTTCCTGCCTTCCTACATCCACCCACATTTCCTATGGAGGAAACCTTTGGTGTCTCTCCCACCAACAGAACTGTACAGAACAAGTAATCCATGCCAAACTCAGAAGCCCACCCTTTTAGACAAAAACAAACAAATAAAGAGAGAGCAAACATGATGAACATGTGGGATTGATCAATAGGCAAACTTTAAGTATTGTAATGGGTCATAAATGGTCGTAAAACATTGACATTTTCGGAAGAATTTATCAGAACACGTTGTAGAACCCATCCTGACAGATGTCGAGCTGTTTAGAATTAAGGCAATTTTAGTCTTTGGGAAACCCAAATATTTCTATGGGCAAGCCTTAACATTAAATCTAAGTATTTGAGACATGATCACAATGTTGCACTGTGCAGCATCAGGCAAAAGAGAACACACGGCTCTGCATGTAGAGGCGGAGCATCCATCATTCCTGTCCTGTGTGTGTGAGCAAGATTTCAGACAGTTGAGCTAAAACTTTCCCAAATCAAGTTTCACGTTACAGCGTATCTATTTTTTTGCATGCGGGGAGTATGTAGCATCTATACAGTCCCAATTTTTGTATTGCTCCACATAAAATGCCCCATCAATCCATCAACAGGGGGATATTTATAGTAAATCATAGAACGTGACAGCCCCTTGACTCCTACCCAGTAGAAATGAAGAATATCACCCTTTCTTGGTGAATTTTGAGCAAATCCATTGCTAACATAGGATTTTGGTGTGCTTGTTTCTGTCTGTCTTCTCAGAGCTTATTCTAGAGGCTCGCTATGGCAACCAGCAGAAGCAACGCCGCAGTCGCACTGCCTTCACAGTTTCTCAGCTACAGGCTTTGGAGAAAGCCTTCCAACAGACACAGTACCCCGATGTCGGCATGAGAGAGAGACTGGCTGTGTGCATAAACCTGCCTGAGGCTCGTGTTCAGGTCAGCATAATTTACCTGACACTGGATCAGAGGTCACCTCGAACCACTCAAAACCCCAAAATGATGACTGTTTCCTTTCCGCTTGGTTCACCTCTTGTTTTGTGTTAATAACATTAATGCTCGGTTGGATGAAATGAGGACAGATGAAAGAGGATGGTGTAACTTTTGCTAACTCATCGCAGCATGCATACTCTCTGATTTATAAGAAGATGACGCTCAAACAATACTATCTCTCATCCAGGTTTGGTTCAAGAACAGGAGGGCAAAATTTCGCAAAGGTCAGAAGTGTTCCACGCTTTCCACTGAGCACAGTGTGGAAGAGGCACTGCACCATCGCAAGTCAGGAAGGGAGGATGTCAGCACTGAGAGCAAACAGGACAAAGCCAAAGCACACAATGGCACCATCTCTCTTGTAGCAAAAACCAGGGACGTTCCCATTCATTCCACCCTTACAGACTCTAACGTCACCCAGTCATGCATCCAAGTACGCTCTCCTCCACTTTTTTCCTTTGGAAGTGGGGAGCGATACTGCCACATACCCCACAAGCAGGCTCTGGGAATGCTGCCTGCAGAGTTGCCCCTCACCCAGACGTTCTGGCCCATCATCGGGCAACACAGTCCTGCCTTGGGGGCTCTCCCCTCTTCAGTTAGTAAAAACTGTAGCTTATCCCTTCAGACTATGACCACGAGTCAAACTGTGCCTCACCCTCACCTGGGGCTGTAATCACAGTCTCATACCCCACCAGCATAACTGCAGCTGTAGATCACGTATGGCCTCGGGTACACCTGAAGCAGCCTCCTGTAGCTTGTATCAGCAGAGAATAATACACCCGAAAAAGCCTACATCTCACCCCCGTAAACCTGACCACAGCTGGCTAAGAGAATAAACATGTCACTTAGTGAGTTTTATTTCATGTACATTTATCTGTCTGTTGGCTTGCCAGACTAGAGGGAGTGGGAACGGGAGAGGCGATGACTTGCAACAGTAAATACTTTGAGGTTTGTACATCACAGCTAAGAAAGAACGCGGACAATTTCGCCTTCTAATTCAACAGGTCGGTTTTGGTTGCCAGTGTTTCGCTGCTGTCTTAATGAAACTGTTATTTTCTGTCACACTTGGAGTTTCAGAGAACACACAGAGCAAACGGTTAACTCGTACCCTTAATCGTTTAAAAGTAGGTTAAGCTGCTGTGGAGCAAGATAGTAATGATGGTGAGGGCAGTTTGTGCTCAGAATCTCGTATGATCGAGCACTGTAATCTGGAGGAATGACTGAAAGTTGATGAAAATGTGAAATAAAATTATTACTAGTTTTTTCTTTTGTCCTCAGCTTGGGTTTCCCATGGTTTACTGAGATGCTCAGATGATAAAATTACAAAAGGAATAGATTTCACCATGTCGTGAGTCTGAAAGCCACATAAGTTTTAAATATATGTGTGTGTGTGTGTGTGTCTGTGTGTCTACTGGGAAATAGAAAGCCCTATGGAGAGATAAGATATAGTTTGAAATCACTCAATTTCTTTTCCAATGAAAAAGATGCAAACTAAATGGTATGGCATTATCACACCTTTGGTTGACAGCAGTTGAATACGTGGAGGAAGTGTGACTGGCCTGCAGAACCTGTCTGTTGTGAAAAACAACCAGTCTATTTCTGTCTGACAGTATGGGGTAACAAACCTGGTTCAGCCCCATGCATCAAGAAATGAACACAAACATCAAATCACCAAAACAAAAAAAATGGACCTCGTCCCTCTGACAGCAAATGAATCGGAGAATTTTCAGAAATGTTCAGTTCATCACTTTATAAAAAGTTGTTCAAGATTTATATATAGAAAGCAAACATTGAATAGGTGTCTGAAAGGTGTCATTTCAGTCTTTTAGCTGGCAGAGGAACACCCCAGGATTTTTCATAACATCATTCAAATAAAAACAATGAAGCCATGAAAGTTTAGGGCTTTGGGTCCTGTGGTAGCACAAAAACTATATGATCAAACTCTGACAAACAGGGTGCAAGGTGTGATGGTGAGATTATAGAACCACTGCATCCATATTGACTGCACTAAAAACAACAAAACAAATGTGTAGGCAGCGCAAATGACGCCTAAATCTCTGCTCGGGGTTTTCCACTCTTAAGGGAATCACTTCTCATGACACTTGAAGGACGTTGTGTCTTGTCGTTCAGCATAGACCATCAGTGGAAGCCGAAGTAGACATGACATCACCCCAATAAAAAAAAGACATCTAAGTGGGTGACATTCTGAATAAGTGCGTTTGAAATGTTGCAAATCCTCAGCAACAGGACGCTTGCCTGTAACGTTCCAGCTCTCTCCTCTACCTGGAAAACTAACTGAGGTTCTCCAGGACACAGAGGAACCTTTCGTCAATTCCAATTCATTTGCTTTGAAATAAAAATGAAAAAGATCAGCAACATGTTCTGTTACGCTGCCATCGTGGAGTTGGTGATATTTAGTATTTTTATATAGAGTGCTGCTGCCGAGCTGTGCTCCGATGCTCGGCCGCCCCCGTCAAACCAGTTGCTGAGGAAGCGTCGGACCCAGTTGGGAGCCGAACGTGACGCGGTGCCTGGATATCGACAGCGAGGCTTAAAGAGACAACAGCAAAACCCACAGCCAGGGAGACGAGACATGAAATCGGACAACCGCTATGTCCGCCGCCTCTTGGTAATCCGCATTTAAAGGTAGGACACTTTTCTCCGGTGAAATGAATGTGTGTGTTTTTTTTAGTTTTTGGAAAGGGTTCCCTCGAAGCTCGATTCGTAAGTTAACACTATTGATAATGGAAGGAGTTCGATCGTCGTGCGAGCTAGCAGGCTAGTCCTTAACTCGGGGCTAATGTTAGCATGCGTTGGGTTGAGTGGGGATTAAGGAGTTGCCCGGCAGTGGTCGGTGTGTTTTGTTTTATGGCCGTGGTCGAGATCTGGAAGCATTCTGAAAGTCTGCTGTTTAAAATTACGACCCCTTTTCCTCACTACCACCCCCAGCCATGGCCGTTAGGCTGCTGTAAACAACGGCTATTTTCGACTGAAGTATTGTTTTCCCAGAAATTATAACCTAATTTAAGATATGTCAATCAATGAATGTTTCATATAATGTCCCGCTTCATTCAGCTCATAACTTAAGCCATAGCTCGTTAACGTTGGTTTATGTACGTGTGTTTAATGTAAGGCTAATTATTTGCTAAAAGCAACGCCGATGTTAACGTCTCCATCAAGTAGCAGGCCGAGAGAAGAAGCAGTTCTGCATACGTTATGTTGGCTATTTATCCACGATTTGCCCCGATTCAACAATCAATCGGCGCGTAGAAGAAGTTGACATTGTCTGTTTATAGGTATGAAACCCGGAGCAGTGACAATTAAGTTGGCTAAAGTACCCACGAATTAACCATAGTATCAAGTTAACATTCTAACTAAAGCTAGATGGCTTGACTAACTGGCCTTATCCGCCAACCAACACATCGCCAGCTCGTTTATACATTGTTTTCTTCACGGTGTCTCATAACATTTATTTCTCTAAAAAATATAATTGTGGCTCACAAGCAGTGAACGCAGACGATTACTGCGTCGGGATCATCCGACACTCGGTGACAGCTGCCAGCCACCACCAGCTACCAGGTAGTCCGTTTACGTTAATAGCTAGCTAGCTAATGTTAGCTAGTAGCAGCAAAAAGCTCAATACTCTGCGCCTTGGATCTTCTAGTTTTACTGGGGGGTTATCTGGTTCCTTTACATTTATTTAATGGGTATCAGACTCATACTTTTGTTTCGTCATGATACTGATAACTGCTGTGTTATCAATTGCTGCCAACATTAGAGCCACTAACTCTAAACTGACTCAACGCAAGGCTGTATTTGTTGCTCAAGGTTCAAGTCTAAATTGGGCAGTTTGGTTTAGTATATAATGAACTTGAGAGACTAGCTGCTCAGTCAAATAAACTTTAAGCAAAGTCTAAGAAGGCTAAACAATTGACGCTTACCAAAAATGTATAACGTCCTGATCATGTACTGGACTAAGCTGGGCTGTTGTTGTAAACCGGTATCTGGAACAGGGTATCTGAAATGTACTTTCTCGTTCTTCACTTTCAACCGCACACACGCACTTTTATTTCCAAGCATTCTTTTCATGTTACTTGTGGTTGATAAAACTTGAATTAGTAGTTTTCCTGTGTTGTGATCACACTTTCAGTGTTTAGCAGATGCCAATTTATCTGTGGCAAACTGTTATTCCGCCACATTTATTACACTTGTTATATCGAAACCAGACAAGATGGGCTGTTTTCCTCTTGCACAACAATTATGAACACGTGACCCACAAGGAAGATACGCCAATGTAATGATTGATCTAGTACATTGGGTGGAACTCACATTTCTCTTTTTCATGGCCTACAGACTACATGGGGTAAGGGATACAAATGAACTTAAGGTTGTTCGGCAACGGCAAGATCGGAGTTGCTGTTAACTTTTTCGTTTACCTGCAATGTAAACCCCAACTCAAATCGCAAGTGGATCATTAAAAAGGTAATGGTGTAATCAACACATTTGATAGGCGATAGCCACTTAATAGGCAAATGTTGCTGCATGACCTACAACTAAAGATATCTACCCATCTACCTAGATAGATAGATAGATAGATAGATAGATAGATAGATGGATGGATAGATATCAGCATCAGCCATCTTCCACTTCACACGCTTTCTCATATTCAGTACTGAGATCGGTATAACAGTTTGGCCCCAAAAATATATACCTTCACCATATACCTCATCCATGTCCGTCCAGTATTATGTGTGGTGCAAGTAATCCCTAGACTGCAATAGGAAAAAGCATTGCCTCACTCATTGATCAGTTTAAGTGCCTTTCCTTAAGAATCATAGCTACCCACTGGTTATACATTACCTGCACTCTATTAGCAACGTCACAGATGTATGAGGAAGGAGAGTTGTATTAGACAGAAACTTGGGAGAGAGATCCCCTCTGTTGCTCTACTTGAGTTTCTTCCTATTTTTTTCTCCCTGTTAAAGTTTCTTTCAATGGAGTTGTTCCTTTTCCCATGTGAGGGTCTAAGGACAGGATGTTGTGTTACTGTAAAGCCCACTGAAGCAAATTTGTGATAATAGACTGTACTAATAAAATTGCTGATTGTTCAGAAAAAGTCAAATAATGTTGCAAGTAAACACTAAAATGTATGGTTTTGACAACGTTTGACTATTCCACATGTCAATGAGGAATGTAACTGTTTTGCTGTATGCTTAAGGTGCTTCTGTCTGTCATTTAAATTTTTAAGGATTTGAAGATGAATTAATTCATTAGTTTAATTCATGTTTTTGATTAGCAAACTAAATTTGAGAGTGGTGTAGTCAATCCAATTTTGAAATATTAATAATCTGTATTCACATTTGCTCTTTCAATTAGCTACAATATATCACAAGAATAGATATTGTTCTTTGCTGATGTTCCAGTCCATTTAAATGTAAAAGAGAGAGTTTGGCAACCTACCAATAGTGTTAATTGTTTATTTTTGCCTTTTTCAGACATCCAGCTGTCACTGAACCTGGTGGCAGCTTGTCTTTTGCCTTGACTCTGTGGCGAACTCTACATTGCCTCCCCCACTGTGGCCCTGGATCATGGAGAATATCTGCTGTCTCACCATAGACTGACCAGAAGGAATGAGGCGCTCTGGGGGATGTTGCCAAGCAGCCTCGTGGATGCAGTAGTTGGAATTCAGAGTGCTTGTCTATGACCAGTATTGTGAGTGTGCGTGGGCACATCCTAGCACCACCTGCCCACATCAGACAGGGACATGCTACTCTGAGAGTGGAGTTGGAGGAAAGGACAACAAAGGAACCTATTTGGTAAAACAAGGAACCAGAGGAGAGAACAAAGAAGCATTCTTTGAAAGGGCTGTCTGATAGACACTCAAGGCACTTAGACTATAGTTTCAGCCCATTTAAGTGTCTTCTGACCTGGTGCACATTTTAAAGTCAACACCTCTGTCTTGTCGATTTCCCTTCCTCTCCCTAAAGTGTCCTCTGATTGTTGTTTTGGAGTTTCTATGGTTTGCATGGCCGGGGAATAATCGTGGAGAGGCCAGGGTATCACAAGCTTATGGATTTTGACAAGAGAGGGGGAAAGGGAGAGACAGAGGAAGGGAAAAAGATGTCTAAGGCAGCAGGCAGCAGGACTGGACATGGGGGACGGGGTTCAGGGACCAACTCCGGGGTTCTAATGGTTGGCCCAAACTTCCGTGTTGGAAAAAAGATTGGCTGCGGCAATTTTGGAGAGCTGCGGCTGGGAAAGAACCTCTACACTAATGAATATGTGGCCATCAAATTGGTAAGGGAAACTTGCTCTATGAAATTGAAAAGCTGTTTTGTTAAGGTCTTTGTATTTAAATGAATGTACTACTACACACCCATAACACACCTGAGCTGGTAGAGCCAGTTATTTTTTTATATGTGTGTGCAGTGTTATGCATACTATAAAAGGTCTTCATCCGCCCTAACACTCACTTAGCTGTATACAGTTTCCTTACAAAGCAGTAGAACATCCTCATGCAGCTGACCCTGTGACCTGAGAAAATGACACAGGAAGTGACTGAAGGCCTCCTCCAACCCCCGGCCTTTCTCATAGGCAAATATTAGCTTGTCTTCAGCTTTGTCCAATGTACAGTTAATGAGTCAGCCAAGCTGTGCTCGTATTTATCAAAGGGTTGGAGAAGAATAGGCTGAGACAAGGTATAGTAATTTTTCAAACCAGCATTTCAATAGTAATTTGTTTACTTGTGAGAGTCATGCAGCACTTATCTCAATTTATCCCCCTTAGAGTTATCAAAGGTGAGTTGCCAACATTGTCAACTAAGGTCTCTCCTCTTTAGAACACAAGACAGACATTTGCTTTCATGCATAGTTCTTCCAACTAGTTCTTTCAACTAATGAGGAAAGCTGCACTGCACTCTAGAGTGCATTCAAAATACTCAGGAAATGATAAAGCAACTAATTGTAATATAATTCTCAACATTTGCTTTATTTTTTTTTAATTATGTAAATTTAGCTTTTCCTCTGAGTCAGTACAATCTGGGTCACATCCAGAAGCCTATAGTGTTGCCTCACCCACTGATATCCTACAAACCTTTGAATATTATGTTGCCTTCTTCATGAACATTTCTTGGCGCTACTGGTTTAGTATTATGGAGGAAAAACTGAGAAAATATATAAGAATGCAATTTCTGAAGTTGTTGATGGAGGCCAGCCAGTGATGGAGCTGCCCACCCTATTGCTTTACGTTTGTTTTCCTTTTAACCTCTCACCTTTAGTCACTGTTAGAAGTGTCTTGCCATTTGGTCAGTATCTCTGCAACCTGAATGATATCTTGATATTCATCATTGTCATAGAACATGTATACTTTGAATGAAGGTGATTGAAAATGTTGTAGCTTACTAAGATTGTATTTTTCTTAGACAACGCCTTGCTGAAGGTTGGATGACGGAGTCTGTAGTTAAGTTGTCATACTGAAGTTGGTGGTGTGTGCAACTCAACTCCAGGCACTACTGTAGGGGCTTGGCGTCATCTCTTCCATAGCCACTCTGGTCTGTGTATGACTATCTTTACATTTGTATCTACCAGGGAGGTCATTATCGCTGAACGAGCATCCACTGAAAGCTTTGCTAACCACATGGAAGGCAGAGGTTAGCATAGGTCTGTAATTGTAGTTCTCTGCTCTGCTGCCATCACTACACCCCTCACCCTCCCCGGCCCGTGAACCCTTCCATCTGGTTGAGTATTTTTATCCCCATGATGTCCAGCTATATCCGGATCTGGCATTAGGGCCATAACATTGCTGCATGGATCTTATGGCCCAGTGTGGACCCAACTTTAGGAAGCAGAGGATGTGTGCTAATGGTGTCTATTCCTCCCCCATTGCCCAAGCAACTGTAGAGTACAGTGGTCGGATATATTCTAACTTAGATGTTTGTTGGAATTCAGGGTTTTGGAGACAGATTTCCTTTCGTATCTTCTCATTGTGGCCTAATTTTTTTATGAGCAGTTTAAGATGCCAACACTGATAATTCTGATTCGAGTTTGGAATGTCTTTCTCTGCCAAAGGCTAATCTTTAAAGATTAATTAGTGAAAATCGATTGAGCTTAACTGACTAGTTTCCTGTTACTATTGGTAACAACCTGTGTATCATATATCAGTGACTAGCTGGTGGTAGGAATGGTCATTTTTCTGACAGTGTAGTGGGCCATTCCTGAAGCAGGGTTCCTTTCTCTTTTTTGAATATTGCACCTGCTACACTGTGTTTTGGGTTGAGCATTGGCCTGGTTTTGCCTGACCTGGGACCGAGGGGCGTTTGTGTGGGGCTTCCTCTGTTCAGCCCCCCCCCCCA
>OMLC01067406.1:0-12156 GCA_900302585.1 Regalecus glesne | reverse complement strand
CGACTTCTTTCATTCATGTGATAGCAAATGTGCTCGCGGACAAATATCCTACGCCGCTTGTGAAGAACAAACAAAGAACACAGTGGACAGACACAACATTCCAGTGCTAAGCTCCATGACAGAAAACAACCATGTGCGGATACTGCTCTTAACACCATTCATATGATACAATGAAAACATTTTGCTTGGCTAAATCTCTGCACCTTTATAAGCACACGACTGGCTAAATCTCGTTTGCTTTTCAATATACTCAGAAGCAACCGTCTCAGCTCCCCTTGCTCAAGTGCGATGGTGAAGTATAATTAGTGATCATGTGCATTGGAAGGGTTTAATTAACCCCGAATAGCGTAATGAGTAAGCTATCTTGAAGGATGACCATCTACAGTTGTTACTTTGCTATTTGGAAACACTGTTGAGTCATGGTCTAGGGCTGCGCTAGCTCAACTGAAGAGTGAGCGTCTCCAAGTCAAGTGTCATGGGTTTGATCCCCCCCCACAACAGATCGGGGGGGCATCCAGCCTTAATCCGCCATGCTCCATCTAGGTCAATGCCCAATCCAATTCGTGACATGTAAAAATGGACCGGGTCAAGTCATAGTCTGGTTCATGATAAGCCAAAACACAGGACATGCTCAAGCTTTCATATCCAAGCAAAAGGTTATGATGCATCCAAACCAACAAAATAGCTTTAAGAGGAGAGACTAGCTTTATTTTCACTCATCATGCAGTGATTTATGATGACATGTGTGGAGGAGAGATGCTGGTATACTGGGAGAAGGATGCTGAATATGGAGCTCCCAGGCAAGAGAAGAGGAAGACCAAAGAGGAGGTTTATGATGTGGTGAGGGAGGACATGCAGGCGTGATGGAGGATAGGAAGAGATGGAGAGATGAAGACTGAGTTGCAGCTGTGATGAGCCCTTACGGGAACAGCCAAAATTAATAGCAGTAGATTCCCAGACTGTTCTTCCAAATAGAAAATATTTATGATATCAGTAATATTAAGAATAATAATGATCACAATCATATTAACATACAATAAAACATAATTTTTAGATAGGAACAGTAACCGGAATGGAGATGAGGTTGGGTGATTGTACTCGGTTACCATGACAATCAATGTAGAGCCTCACCATCGCAATCTCCCAATGACTCTGTCTTCTCGGTTTTCAGGTGACAAGGCAACACATTACCGAGTATGGGGTTGTCAAAACACAGCTGACTGTAGTAGGATAAGGTCTTGAAAACGGGGCACTTTACGAGGGATGCCCATTAGTACAGCCATCATTTCACCCCCCTGTGCACGGCGGTAAAAATGTACTCTAAAGAAGCAAAGCTGTGTAAAAGGAGCTTTTACTGGACATGCTAACTCATTACATACACCAGCCATTCATCCTTAAACCTACAAGCCTGGCGTGTCAGCGAGACAAACATGGCCGCCACTCTCGCTTTTTCTTCTCCTGCTTGTAACGGAGCAACAAGGAACGTGGCCAAGGGCATGGCGGCAGAGGGAGAAGGAGCGCCCACAATTTCCCCATTCCAGCCTGTTCTTAATAGTCTCATGAAATTTAGATCAGAGGCACCGCTGCTCAGAAGCGACCATGTAGTGGTTGCTAGACTCACCTGCCAGTCCCTGGCTGACTCGAGCATTCAGTCTGGGTGTTAAGTCTGTCTCTCTGCCAGACTGTGATCACTTATTGAGTCATTCTTTCTCATTGTCTATCCATCTGTTTTGCTCTGACTCTTTAGTCCTATGGATGTGTGCAAAAGGACAAACATACAGACAGGAAATTGGCCACAGACAGCCGGATAGGGGGACCGAAATGCTGCTGATAAAAGACTACGACATGTCACAAAGTGCAGTGGGCAGGCTCACTATGAAAAGCAAAAGCGTGGATAGACAAAGAAAATCAGCCACATGGGAAATAAATCAGTCATCCAGTTTCCCATTGACGTGTTTCATGCCTGCGTCAAACCTCATAACTGCTCCAGCTTCCCACTGCAACATAATTACGATCAGTTATGTGCATCTCAGCCCCGAAATAAGTAATCGTCTCCTCACCGCCATGTTTTACAGCCTCAACCACAGCACCGTGCAGCTGAGCTGGATAGTCGAACGTACAGAGAGGCGATATGGCTCAAATGTTCTTGAGTGTTTTTTGAGGTCAGGATATCATTTGGGGTAACCTTGGCATGTGATCACAAGTGATGGAAAATAATTCATGCAGCCTTTCTTGTCCATAATAAATAATTTAGTATGGTAAAAAATAAAATCACATGTGGCCTCTGGTATCTTCACTCCATGACACTGTGGCATGTCATAGCTTGACACACTGTCGTCAACCTTCCGGTGACACTCTCAGAACGCGCCATTCAAAGTGCCTCAGACCTGTTCTGGATGCTTGGCTGAATAAATAACCACAGCCAATGAGGTCGATGGAGGAACCGATGAGGTCATTAATGTTTGCCATGGAAAAGAGCTCACGTGATGCGCAGGTTTAAAGATGGCGCGTAGCTCTCTCCGAAACCTGTCGAATTTGGTTCCTGGTATGTTAATAGGTTGTGCGACCGATTTCTAATAATGGCAGACAACAGAGAAGAGCATAAGAAAGACAGATATGTTGCTGTGTTGCCATTCTACCTGTGAGAGCCGGAGTATGGGAAAACCCACATGGCCAATAGACTGATGAGTCTGACAAACGATGTCCAAATAAAGACCTAGAGCTATCCAGATGCCATCAGAAGTCATGGCATAACATGCCAGAGAAATCTCTAACTGCATAACCATCTCATATACGGTGGTGGTCTACAGAAGGGGAGCTGCTGGTGCTGCTGCTGCTAACAAATGTTCCATATGAAGAAGAATTCTGGGATTTCAGGATTTCAGAGAAGTCGTCACAAACCGCAAAACACTGCTCTTTGCTCAGTCGAGCCATCCAAACCCCCACTCCTCCATCTCAGGCCCAATTCTCCTCCTTCATCCCCCCTCCCGGCTCGCAGGCAGCCTTAGCGAAGAGGGAAGAGTCAGTGAAAGAATAAATAGGTCACAATACCAAAAACAATGACATAGTTTGTTTCTGTCCTGCTGCCATGTGCTGCATCTTTCCCTCTGCCGTACCTTCATTCATCGCATCAAATCTCACGAACACATCCATTCTTTTTTGGGGGGGCAATTTCATCTTGTGGTCATCGTCGATCCTCGGTGTAGCTGGCAGGGACTTCTGTACCACCATGTTTTGCCATCTTCAGTGTCTGACTGCTGGTGAAGCGTTCAAGAAATGCATGCCTAAGAACATTTCGAGCAGCGCCATTTTAACAACTTAGCAGTGAGCCCTTATCCACTTAGTCCCCACTTGTAATGTGCCATGCATGTTGCTTTAATTTAGCCAAGGCATAAGTGTTGTTTTACACACAATGCGAGCGGTCCGCTTTACATCTAACGATTGCTCCCCACGTTGTGGGGGTGGACACACCACACACTTAGATGGAGCTTGGGGGGTGGGGGGGTTTTAGGCTGAATGCCCTTCCTGACACCCCGCGGTGGGTTTGAACTTGCAGCCTCTGGCTCGTCAGTTCCTGAAGTATGCGCTCTACCGCTGAGCTACACACCATAATCACCTGATAAGCAACCACGCTCCGATCTGCTCTTTAGTTTAAGAACAATATGGGGGAAATCCACGCCACGGACTGTGTACTATCCACAGCCATGGGTGAATAAGAACCTCGTTATAATGCAAACACAACCTGACCCTCACCACCCGGGTAAACAGAGTGTCATTATGTGCAATGTAACAAAATCACGCCGAGAGCCGAGGGAGGAAATAAAAATCTCAACGGTAATTTTACAGTGAATGACACACGATGCCAATACCCTGAACTAATCTTGATGGGGGACGAGATAGAATGGAGCAGATGGGGATATTGTGGCTAGCCATCAGTGAACGACTGGCAATGCAGAAATGATCTGGGGATTTGGCTTCACGGAGGCCAGTGTCCATAAAGGCCAGCTCTGTAATTACAGCTCTAAATGGTTAGCAGCAAGTATCATGTAACTACACATGGACTTTCTCTTTCCAAGATTTCCAAAAGTACATTTCTCCATTTGGAGTGGAGGATTCATTATAGCTGCCCTTTCTACTGTAGCTACTCCTGTGACTTACTCTTAATCACAATAACTGCCCATAGGTCCCACGTTCCCCCTGTTCTTCCATATCTCCACTGGCGTCCTGTAAAACTCAGAATAACCTGTAACCTCTTATTGATTAACGCTTCAAGTACGGCATGATATCGCCCCCAGTTATATTTCCAATCTCCTCACTCGATTTCCTGATCACTGCGATCCTCAAACCTCAGGTCTCTTGCTCAACCCCCACCCCAACTGCAAAACAAAGGGTGACCGCACCTTTGCAGCTTTAGCCCCAAATTTCTAGAGTAATCTCTCCCAATCCATTAGATTTGCAGAATCCCTGGACTGTCTTAGGCAGCTTCTAAAAACCCATCTATTTAGGGAAGCCTTTTTAGAGATCTGTTGTGGTTGGTTTTTAGCTTGAGCTGTCTCGTTATGCCATTTTTAAACTTAATTGTATTTGGGTTCTCTATTTACTCTTATTTTTTTGCACGATGTAACCCTGTGTTTGTGCAAAGTGCTACAAAAATGAACTTTTACCTACTTACTCATAAGGCGCTAGCCCCATTGCCCCGCCATGTAGCTATGTCAACACTTTGATAAAGGGATCGTCATCTACATCAAAATGTGATCTACTTGAAAATTGGCTAATGTGTTGCCCTGACTTGATATCAGCTATATGTTTCACACACTGTTTTATGTGCTGCATAGTTTTAACATGCCAAAGAATTGAAGACCAAGGGCGGCATAGCCAACGAGGTAGGGCTGGTATATTTACATTCTAAATTATCCTTAATATGCACTTTTTCTATAAAGGAAATTATTAATGGGGGGGGATCTGTGGCAGAGTGTATGCTTTGGATACAGACAAGCTAGATGTCGCAGGTTCAAACCCACAGCGGGGCATCACGTAGGGGATCCGGCCTTAATCTCCCACAATGTAGGGACAAATCATGACATACCTCTCTGTCCTATAAAGGAGATTATTATTGTTTTTCATGAGCAGCAGATAATACAAATATCATAACTGACTGTAGAGAGGTAAAAATACTTCCCGTCAACGCCACAGAAAAAAAGGGAAAAAATGGAACATAAGCAGGTATCGTAGCAAAAGCAGCCGTTTCCTACGATGAGCCCCAGTATCCCAGATGGAGGACGGTAGAGGGAACCATACTTTGCACATTTCAGGCCTCACAGCAGATAGTCAGGCTATATGACCTCTTAAATAAACCGAAGATACGCAGTAAAAACTCAGAAATGTTTGGGAGTGACATACACCATGAAATTTGACTCCAGGTCACTGCCTGCCTCCATCACAAAGGTTCAGCTCCCTGCTTTGTCCGGCGTGCCTCTCGAAGGAGAAGGGTGTGTTTGAGTGCACACATGGCTGCAGCCAAGTCTACTTCCCTGAAAAAACACCGCGGAAGCCCGACACGCAACAAGGGCCCACTATTTGAGAAAATTAGATAGAAATCAACCCAAAACTCTACTCCCAGGTCAAATTAAATTTCAACAACATCTAGACCACACCAACTGTCCAAACACAACGAGAAACACGGGTAGCACTTCGACTCGGCTAATGCTGGAAAAAATACAACACTGGTTCGAACCAGTTCCCTTAGCATAAGGAACCTGCAGACATTTATCTCTGGGAAGGGAATCTGACACCATCCATGAAAAAATACACAATTAACACCCTCTCTTCAGAAAGTGGGTATCGAGAAGTAGGCCTGCGTCTATGCTACTGTTAATAATAAGGTAAAAAATGCAAGATGGACCTGTAAAGAAACAAGTAAGCCAGAAACAAAGTTGAGGTTGTTAGATACAGACCCATCTCAAGGGCATGTGTGTCTATGAACTATTGAGTCTACATGCGCAGTGAGCTTTAGGGGAAAAACAAGACGCCATTTTGAAAGGGAATCAGACTGTTATTCTGCAACTCTGGCTATATCCTAGATTGAGCGCACCAGTATGTGTGTGTGTGTGTGTGTGTGTGTGTGTGTGTGTGTGTGTCAGTGAATCCAGGGTGCTAGCTAGTGCACATTATGTGTCAATGCCTCATTCCATGTGCTACTTAGCACATGGAAATCCCCCCCTCTGATCAGTCCTGCCCTTTTATTTTCCTGTGAGATGGAGGAAGAATGGGTCTGAAAAGAAATTAAATCTCAGCACCGGAGAGCAGGGATACCAGTTGCTTCTGACGGCTGCTGATATTATTTCTCAAACATAACATTGTAATTTATCATTGCGTCTACATATATTATCTAGATTCCATAATCGCATGGGATGGATTTAAAGTTCTAATAAAGTTTTAATTGTTGCTCGTTGACTTAGGAGAACATGAGCTTGAACTGCATAATGTCTGCTTGCTGCCATCACAAAACTATTTTTTTTTCAGTAAGGCCCTGCCTGACTTTCGAATGAATAACGATGCACCGTCCTTGAGTTTCGAGAAGGCTTTGCTTTCTGAGAGAGCAGAAACGGCTGAGAGCCATGCAAACCGTAAACTCACGTATAAAAGTCACGCGCGTCAAATTTATGACATCTTCACACACTACAGTGAGAAGACAATCGTTTTGTAATTCAATGCAAAGCTGTCTACAAAACTGTTTGGGGCGTGGTGGCTCAGCGGCAGAGCGCACGCCTCCAAGTCAGGCATCGCGGGTTTGATCCCACTGCAGGGTGTCAGGAAAAGGGCCTCCAGCCTTAATCCCTCATTCTTGGTCAATGTGAGTCAAACATTGTAAAACACTTTAAGAGGTGGCTAGTCTAGAAAAGCACTATGTGAGTCCATTTACATGCCAATAATGCATCCAGTGAACTGTTTTAACAGGTTTAGCATCATAAAACTCAAACGCCTCCATCGAAGAAGTCATTAGTATCTCCCTAATATGGTAGCCGTGGTAGCTCAGTGGTAGAGAGCATGCTTCGGGAACTGATGAGCCAGAGGCTGTGGGTTTGAATCCACTGCTGGGCATCAAGAAGGGCCTAAATCCAGCCTAAATCCCCCCAAGTTCTATCTAAGTCCATGTTCATCCCCACAACATGGAGACCTAGGCCTTAAAACATATACTTTGCCTTTAATGGTTCCTTTCTTGTGGTACTTGGTGGCGGCATGGCTCAGGGGCACAGCAATTGTCTGGCGAATGGAAGGCTGCAGATTTGATCCTGGGACCTGCGGAGAAGTGTCGTGCTGTCCTTGAGTAAGACACTGTCCCCCAAACTGCTCTGTCCTATGATGGAATGGTGACCTATCCAGGATGTTCCCCTGCCTTTCACCAAACAAGTGCTGGGATAGACCCCGGTTCCCCTGTGACCCGACATCAGATAAGTGGTTTATGATTGATGGTCAAGTGGTTCCACTCTGATACACAGCACCACTTTTTTTTAAAGCAGCACATTGTCAGCAGTGAAATTCCCTTCAGCATAAGACAGTAGAATCCATCCTATCAGGAGACTTCCACCATCACAGCCTAAACAATATGTTCAGACTTCACTACTTCTATGTTACACAGAGGTGAGAGGCAATTGGTACCTGAGTGGATTCCTTTGGCTATGGAATCTGCATGACCCCTAATAGAGAGGAAAAGTGTGATTAAGCCTAAATGTTTTGAGAACTGTTGTTTTCATTGGCATGTTCAGCTGGTTCCTAGTGGGGGTTGGGGGTAGATGACCTTGGTCATTTCCTCTCGGGTTACTACTCTATAATATCACCCAGCACACTGAAACCATCACTTAACCTGATGGCTACCTCAGTCCCTATGAGGGTCACAATTAACCCCTACGTTGTGGGGGTGGACTGGGACTTAGATGGAGTTTAGGGGGATTAAGACTGGATGCCCTTCCCGAAATGGGTTTGGACCCCCGGCACCTGCCTCATCAGTTCCCAAAGCACATGCTCTACACTGAGCTACTACAGCTCTGTATAAGTAATTAAGATTAAATGAGTAAAATGAAGGCTATTGATTAGTCATATTACAGCCCACGCACATGTTGATATGCATACTACGGGCAGGCCTCTTTCTCCCTCACGTGCACACACACACCCCCTCCCCACACATGGGAAAGATATTATAGTCTCTATATCACCGTCTCACATTGCTGGCGTTAAGTGGTCTCAGCCCTACACAGATGGGACAAGGAGCAGACTATAAACAGTTTATAGCAATATGATTCATTGCATCTCTGTTATGAAGAATTATTTTATTTACCACATGAAACAGGCTGGTGGAATTTGTTCTCTACATTTAACCCATCCTACTGTATAGGAACAGTGAGAGGTTCAGTGTCTCGCTCAAGGACACCGTCACACGCTTTTTGCAGGGGTCGGGGATCGAACTAGCAATCTCTGATTACCACCCTACATACTGAGCTATGCCACCCCTGATGTTAGAACATGATGTTAGAATGGTAAAGACAACTGCTGACTGAACATGTGATCCAGTAGTAAATCTACCCTGTCAAAGTCTTCCTGTCCTCTTTTGTTCTTAGCCAGTGTTTTGGTCTGTGAATTCTCATTTTACATGAAGAGAGTGTCAAAGTGCCCTTCAGCACGACAACGAACCGCCAATCTGATAAGGCCACGAGATGGAAAAGTGGCCGGTCCAGGGTGTTTCCGCGCCCTTTGCACCCTTGAGTACTAGAATAGACTCCAGCATGACCCCGTGACCTGACCTCAGAATGCAGTTGATGATGGATGGATGGATAATTGTAAATATGACTCAAAGCCATTTTGGATGTTATGTACTGCCCTGAAAAATAAAGATGTTAACGTATACCTTCGGTAGAGGCTAGAGGTTTATTGTACGTGTCACGATTAGTCTCCACATTGTGGGGTGGACACAGACTTAGATGGAGCTTGGGGGATTAAGGCAGGAGGCCTTTCCTGTAGACTAAATGCAGGGACTAAATGTATGTAATTGAAGGATGTTTTCATGGGAGAGATACTAAATGCCAGTTGGGATCAAGACATTACAACTTCACTCAGAAACGCTTGTGATCAACAGGACAAAACTCACCAGCTCGACTACTATGACTAAAACGTAGACACACAATCTCAACCATCTTTCTGGGTCTATGGGCCTACACATCTTTATGCAACACCGGATTGAAGGTTGTGTAACATTCAAAGACAGAGGGGCGGCATATCTCAGGAGGCAGGGCGGTCGTCCTGTCGTTCAAGGTTCCTTCAGAAAGAGCATCGAAGTGCCCTTGAGCAAGACAATAAAATCCTAACTGATTGAGACAAAAATTAGCCTAGTTGCTAAATCTGTGGTATTTACAACATGAATTTTCATCAATATACAGTGTCCCTGTAAGAGGATTCTGTTTTATTCTATAGTCAGTTTCAGATGTTCTGTTGGAGGATAGCTTCAGTCGCCATACTGTGTGGTGAAGACTGGAGGGTCAGCAAGCACAGAGGCACCACGCTGATGTAAACATAACTCCACTTGCATGGATGGCAGGACACGTGTAGCCACGCATGTCTCTCTCCTCCCCCACGTAAATCATAATGAGCATCGCCACAACAGACACACGTATGCATCACATAAAACGGACACAAAACGGACACTGTGCCACCCGAGACCTTGGTAGACATGCTGAAAGCACCTTCGACAGTGCATAGGCCAGATGTTCAAAACATCTGCAGCCCCTGCGATGCATAAATATTTCTAATAGGAGGGGAGGGGGGTAAAAGAAGGCACATGTGAAGTGAGAGCTGGCATGAGACGTGGGGTGTTTGCATCGCCTCCTTTGTATGTGCAGGAGGAGCAGAGGGGCTGATGCCTGACGTAGAGGGCGATGTTCTATTCTCTGGGCAATGTAAACAAACGCGTCCCCGTTCCCTAAAGGCATTGTTTTTGTTAGCATCCACACTCGGTGACAGGTGAGGGACGATGAGGGGCACCATGGTTTAGTATAAGGGTGGCAAACCGCGTTCTATTCCCCCTCCTGCTCCTCACCACAGCTCTTGCGCAAGAGCTATTGGCAAATTCCTATCAAAACAGGAAGCTTGGGTCCTTAACGCTGAACAAGCCCCTCGCACTTGAGCAACCAAATGCTGCTAAGGCGACCCAAAATCGACCACGGCGTGACCTTAGGCGCTAAGGGGAAAACGTGTTGTTGTGTTGTTTTACCTGCTTCCCCCGATAGAATAGCCGCTGCTGCTCCGGGTTCACATGGAAGATCTCCTGGATTTTCAAGCGTAAAGACTCAATTTTGGTCAGTCTAGAAAGATCCTCAATGGTTCGCGTCTCCTTCCCGTCTATAGTGCGAATCTGAATCCACATCGTCGTGATCGCCACACTTTCTCTTGGAAAAACGGGATAAAACGCAACAATGCTGCGAAGTGCGATGAAAACCAGGGTTGAAAGGAGGGGGGGAAAGGGAGGATTAGAAACTAAACGTGAAACGTGAACGATCAGTGCTCCATTGCCGTTTTCCTCTGCAGGGGCAGAACGGTTCATGCAGGAGGTGTCTCACATGGGGTCGCGGCGCCAAGCAAATCTCGCGAAATCACGTTCAAGCGAGAACAATTTGCAATTAAAGGCGCAGCAGCAGCAGCTTCCTTATTCTTCTTCTCTGACGCACGACAAAGAACCACCACATGCGTTTTGCCCGTGGTTGGTGCACACAGCCGCACGGTGAATTGAGTTTGGGGGAGGGTGATCGTGTTTTGAATGAGCAGTGGCGTTAATCTGGAGTCGACGGGGCTTCTTGTTCCACATTGTTCCATGTTCACACATGCAAACGCCCAACCCCGATCCCCCTCTGCAGACAACTAGCACGGTTAGCCGGTTAGCTTGGTTAGTAACTTTAGTCATTCACTTATCATTGTGCATACACGCAAGGGAATTTGTATTCTGCAATTAATGCGTTCTATTGTACAGGAGCAGCTGCTGCAGCGTCCAACTCCAGTCGTGTGTCGTTGTCCCCCTCCGCCCACTGCCTTGCTCAAGGGAAGTGATAAAGTACGAGTTAAAAGCCTTGCATACATGTATTTTTAATGGTGGGAAGAAAGCGGAATAAACCTACGTAGACCAGGGAGAGAACATGCAAATTCCTCCCAAAAAAAGACGCAGGTCAAAATTTGGACCCAGAACCTTCTTGCTGCAATGCAACAGGGCTGATCTCTACCACAGAGACTAGTGGATACCCAGCGTCTTCACACTCAGATTAAATAACAATGGATTTAGGAGAGGATGTAGTTCAAAGGGTTGATCTCTAACACAAGAATCACGGGATGGGATTTCACAACAGCATCGTTAGTCCCGATGTTATATGAGGTGTAATGTGGGTAAATCTAAATTCTTCCGTTTCTTCCCCAACCCCCAATTCTACCTAACGGACAACTACTCATGTCGTCCAACACAATCCAACCAAAACACTTCTCTTTACTACTTAGCGCCCCCTATCGGCTCAGTAGTGGAAAAGAGGAGCTTTCAGTCATCTGGTTCAGTGCTTTTCAACCCTTCATATATTTTACATTTAAAAAAATCAGAAATGTTACAAACTGAGACTCTGCAGCATAATAAAATACACAATAATAATATAGTATCTCTATTTATACTCACTCAGTGTGAAACCTGGGTCTGTTTAGATGAACACAAAGCAGGACTTGCTGGTTCAGTAGTTTGCACTCAGCTGCAATATTGGCAAGATTGTGTATTCCTGACCAGCACCAGACATTCTACCTCCCCTTTCAAAGGTTACACCTAAAGGGAATATTCATAGCCGTTGAGAAAAACCTTCCTATGTGAAAGAGACCTGGTGGTTCAGTGGTTAAAGGTCTACTCCAGTGTGGCCAACGTTGTGGGTTCTTAGCTCAGTGGGTGGAGTGGCTGTCTGGAGGTTTGCAGGTTCGATCCTTAGCCCTGCAGAAAATATGTCGAGGTGTCCTTGAGCAAGACACTGAACCCCCAACTGCTCCCTGGGCTGCTATTTGTTGGCAGCTCACTGCTCCTACACAAGAGTATGGGTTAAAATTCAGAGAAATCCAACTTTCCACTTGCGGAACAGATGAGGATATCAT
>OMLC01067404.1:0-11247 GCA_900302585.1 Regalecus glesne | reverse complement strand
GAGACGGACGAACTCTTCCAGAGACTAGGGGTCACGCCCACCAGCAGCCACGTCAAAGGTCAAATAGCAAACTGGCACACATACACACAAGTCTGGTTGAGCTAGTTCAATAGCACGCCTGAGCACATATATACTTCTTCCACGTGGACAAACATATTCACGTCCAGGCATTTTCATTAAAGGGGGTTCTTAAAGGAGTTTTTCCTTATCTAGTGCAAGGGTCTAAGGACAGGATGTAGTACTAATGTTAACTCCACTGAGGCCATCTTTTTGGATTTGTGATCGTTGGCTAAACAAATAAATTTGACTTGACTTGATTACTTCTGGCTAATCTTCTCCTGCATTTGTCCAATTTTCTCCAGAGTATCTGATGTTGATTCATGTCCTCCTCACAGAGGTCTATGTAGACGAGCACATCACAGAGAGTCCACTCTCCTCCCCCTCTCCAACCATTGATATCCCCGCAATGCACCCACCCATTATCAGTGTCACACCAACGGATTTACCAACCACAAAGAGTTCCCCGAAATCAAGGACCAATGGAAGTTCGGCATCCCAATCCTCCAGAGGCTCCACCACCCAATCTGAGTTCAGCAGCTCAGACATGAGCATTCCGGTCCGTAAGAGTTGTCATGTGAATCCTATGTGTGCAAGGAAGAAGCAATACGGCCAAAATAAAAAGGATCAATAGAAATTTAGAAGGAGAAGCCTGCATGTTAAAAGCCTGGAAATTGGCCAGTAACCTGATTTAGATTACAATGACATATTAGAGCTGATTCAAGATATACAGTCATTCAATGTTAAGATATTTCAAGGCTCAGCCCCTTCTTATCTACAGTGAGAGGTCTGTTTTACATGTCACAATTACTCCCCACATTGTGGAGGTGTACATAGATTTAGTCGGAGCTTGGGGGATTAACACTGATCTACAGTAAAATGGGAAACTACAATATGTAAATGGTGGGCCATGGTAGCTCAGTGGTTATCACGCTCCCTTCGGGAACTGACAAGCCAGAGGCGGCCGGTTCAAATCCCCCGCAGGGTGTCAGGAAGAGCATACGGCCTTAATCCCCCAAGCTCCATTTAAGTCTGTGTCCACCCTCACAATGTGGGGACTAATCGTGACGTGTAAAACGGGCCTCTCTATATGTATGTAAATGGTAAATGGACTTGTTCTTATATAGCAGTTTTCTTATCTGGCCACCACTCAAAGGGCTTTACAGTGAATGCCTCACGTTTACCAAGCCCCACCTGGGTTTTGAGAAAATAATAGTAATAAAAAGGAAATAAATAAATAGATAATGTTTAAAAATGAAACCATAAAGAAACACACCACAAACTAAGTAGACTGGTTTGGCAAAGCATCTCTTTAGTGTTGTCACTGTTGGTGTTGATACATCCTCCTTCTTCTTCTTGGTCATCTGTTTAAGCAACTGATGTAATGTAAAGCCAGTTCACACAGCAAAATGCATTGATTTTAAGCCCCATGTATACCCCATAGCCTATAACGCAAGTATGCTTCCCTTTGTATTACACCTTCAAAACAATCATATTCAAAAACTGATGTAGAAATCCTGAAGTCAAACCTCTTCACAGCATCTATTGAGCTTCAACACTACAATTTTAGGAAAAAGCTGCGATATTGCAACTGTGATGACTTAATATCACATTTATTTGAAATGATCCCTTTTCTTCCACCTCTACCATTTTATTTAGAAGTACATCCTTACAGCCTGTGTGTTTGTGCATATTTTAGGTCCCTGATGATGATGAGAGGCGCGTGTCAGACCCATTCCTCGAATGTGGCCTGCGTCTTAGTCCAACTGCGGCTGAGGCCAAAGAGAAGGCACGGGCTAAACGCAGCAAGAAAAGAGCACCTCCCATGGACTGGATCAAGAAACAAGAGATTTTTAGCAATTTATGACTCAAAGAGAGATGCAACCGAGAGAAATCATCAAAGCAAAAGGAGGGAAAAATATTGACTGGTAAAGAAAGACTAGTTAGTCAAAAACGGGGTAATTCTCTGCACTTCTCTTAACAATCATAAATTTCAATTGTTATCAAAAAGTTGAATCAGTTCATTTGGGGCTTTGGCATATCTCAGTGGGTAGAGCGGTCGGTTGGTGATCGGAAGGTTGCAGGCTCAATCCTGGCAGAGAGGTGTATCAAAGTGTCCTTCAGCAAGACACTGTTCCCCTAACTGCTCTGCCCTGTGATGGGCTGGCGACCTGTCCAGGGTGTTTCCCCACCTTTCACCCAATGAACACTGTGATAGGTTCCAGTTCCCCCACAACCCCACTTTGGATAAGCAGTTAACAATGGACGGATGGATGGATGGATGGAGTTCATCTGGACACAACTTTTAATGTGAGAATCATTTCATCACACATACAGTTGACATCTGAGGTCTAAGCTGACTATGGGAATCCACATTCTTATAAACAATACAGCTGCATGATGACCAAAGCCAAGAATGATTCCATATTCAAATTGCCTATTGACTGGACTTTCAGTGGTTAGGAGTACTATTCACAGAGGACTGCAATGCAAGGTATGAGTTGGAATGCTGTAGAGGCTCCCTCTATTTCTGGAGGCAAACCCAGATTTGAATGGAGATGTTAATAGCCCTAAACCCCATTCCATTAAAGCTACAGTCCCTGAAGATCATGTTTTTCTTACACTCATGGTGATTTAAGAAAACTGCATTATTTGAGCTTTCTAAATCCCAGAGATCCCCAGTGAGATGAACTAGTACTGCTTAGTCAGCACATATCCCACCACTGGAAAAGAAAAAACCATAGTTGAACCTGAGTTTTAGCTATTATTGGTTAAATATCTGTCTGTAAAGTTCTCCTATGAACTTGGTCTGTCATATCTGCAGGCTAGCTTCAATAGTTTCCTTTTCAAAGTTTCTGCATCCTGCCTTTATTTTTCCATATTTGGTTGCCACGGTGAAGATAGTGCAATTCACCATATACGATTTTTCCCAGAATGTCCCATCTAACATGCACCCTTCAAAATAAGCCACTATAGAAGAGTTCATAATTTGAAGATCGGTTAATTTGCCATTTTAAATACACCAGCAAGAACATTAAAAAGACATTTGTTTCCATGCAAGTCTTCCAGAATGTAGCTCTAAAGGAGGATAGCATCGACTATCAACCACCACCCTCCTTTACACCTGGCTTTACCCCTCAGCCATAATGCAAATCGTATCTAGATGTGATAAACACTGTCGGCAGTGTTCACATTTAGATCCAACTGCACTTTCCTGCACAAATCTAAAAGAGGATGCATGTGAATTATTTTCTGAATTTGATATGATTTTAAAGAAAGGCTCCCTGTCAAATAAGCATGCAACTGTAAAGTCAAACTGAGCTGTTACTCTCATCTTATCTTGGTTTTTGAAGTGGAACGAGCCAAGAAGCCTTAAACTGGCATATACTGAGGGTGACTGCAGAGGAGACGGCAGCTTTTATGCTGCGGTTTTCGTCTCAGTTTTCAGCGCCATCCCAGTTTAGGGACTATTTTGATGCAGGAGAGAATATATCCATTTCCATTCACTGAGCTAGGCTTTATGACTTTCCTCTACACCATGGATTATTATTATTTCCAATGTGCTCCTTCTTGTTAGCTATCTGCCTACATTTGAACATGAGTTACAGTGACGGTGTATTCCCACAGATGATGATGAATGTGGACAGGAGACATCTTATTCAAATGTGGCCTATGTGGATTTCTGACAACATTATGTGCTTAATCTTTTCCCCACACCTGACCCATGTTGTCATGTCAGGTGTGCCAGGGACCCGAGAGACCAATCAAAGTGGTGTCTCATCAGGACAAGGTGTTGTTAATGGAAAAACACTGTCAGTCCAGAGACATGGCTGTGTCATCCATGGTAATTGTGGTAGAAATATATGTTTTGGGGCTTTGCTTAGGCATACTTAATACTCTTATCACTTTTTTTCCAACATTGTGGTAGAGCACATGCTTCAGGAGATAGCACACCAGAGGTTGCAGATTCTAGCCCACTGTGAGGTGTCAGGAAGGGCATCCGGCCTTAATCCCCCCACCCCTTCCCTGAGATTCAATGGCAACCTGTCCGGGGTGTTTCTCCACCTTCCATCCAATGATCACTGGGATTGGCTCCAGCAGTTCCGCAACCTGACTTCAGATAAGCAGTGTGAATGGAGGGATGGATGGAGGGAGGGATGGATGGATGGATGGATTTGTTTTATCTCCAAGGGTTGAGCTTATGTTATTTAAACTGTTGGCAGAACCATGCTGTAGCTATGTCTTTCTGTCTATGTAGTTAATAGTCTATGACATTTTAGCACAAAACTTGCAATGTAAAAGTTAAGACCGATGCAATTAATCTAGCTCATGAGTTTGTGTATACCCACTTGAGTGCTCCCAGTAAAAGAAAAGTGAGAATGTTTTATGGGAAAATACTATTAACTGAGACACGGTGCCTTCAGAAGGTATTCACCCGCTTGGAACATTTTCATATTTTGTTCCTGATACACCTCCAGATTTTAATGCTATGCAATGGCAATTTAGTAAAAAATTTCGGCACAATAAATTTAACATGTTTATAAAACAAAACAAAAAAAATGTTTTGATTTATTTAACTACCTGGATTATAGACCAATTAAAGACATTTGATTCTACTGAATTGATTTGGCAAATGTGAAAGCACATTTCTCATTTATAGAATATTGTACCCTCCTCCCCACCACTGCAGAATTAGTGCTTTATAGATGGAGACAGTAGCACTGACAAAAAAAGGCAGGAGGTGGAGCTGGAGGTGGCAGAGTTGAAGATGCTAAGATTTTCATTGGGAGTGATGAAGAACAGGAATTGGAATGGACATATTTGAAGAACAGCTCGAGTTGGATGGTTTGGAGACAAATCAAGAGAGGCAAACTCGAGATGGTTTGTCCATGTGCAAAAGAGAGATGCTGGGTATACTGGGAGAAGGATGCTGAATATGGAGCTGCCAGGCAAGAGAAAAAGAGGAAGACCAGAGAGGAGATTTATGGATGTGATGATGGAGGACATGCAGGTGGCTGGTCTGAGAAAGGAAGATACAGAGGACAGGAAGAGATGATCCACTGTGGCAACCCCCCCCAATGAGAATAGTCAAAATTAGTACTAGTAGAAGTAGTAGTAGAAGTAGTAGTAGTAGTAGTAGTAGTAGTAGTAGTAGTATTAGATGGCCCTATGGCAGCAAGCACACCTTTGGGTCTCCTCTGGTGTGTCTCTGGGTTTTGCACTGTTAAGATTTTCTCATTTTTCCTCCACACCATCAAATGACTTTATGCTATCTCTGCCATATAAATAGACAATGTCAGTTGACACGAGTCATATCACACATTTGGAAACCCAGTTTAAGTCAGGGCTTCGGCTTGACCATTCCAGTACACTAATCATGTATTTCTAGCCATTCCTTTATAGTTTTGCACGCTATGGGTCAATGCACAGCAATATTTCAGTATTAAATCCAGTAGAGACAATATCCCGTTTAAGGCTGGGTTCACACCACAGGTGTGTGTGTGTGTGTGTGTGTGTGTGTGTTTTACCGCCTGTTTACATCCACTTTAACTGCCCATATCCAATTCCTGTGCTTACACCATAACTCTTGGGTTTGTACATGAAACAACCTTCAGCCGGTAGGAGACAAGATTTGGCCACCAGTGCGGAAGTGAACTACTTGTGTACGCTGCGTCATTCAAAAAGTGACAGGCCTTTAAGTTTTTGCATTTTGAATGATATAATTCAGCGGGGATAAGGTTAGAAGATGGTGTGTCAAACCAATTTTAAAATCCAACGTGGTGTTGGAGAAGGATGTGTTCTGTCTCCCAGAGATTTTCCCAGAAGCAGATGACCTCCCAGGTATAAACACAAGTGGAACCAACATTAACAACCTAAGGTTTGCTGATGATACTGCCCTGATAGCAGAGTCTGAAGAAGCCTTACAGGAGATAGTCAACATCATGACGGATGAAGGTTTGGATAGAGGTTTAAAAAGGAATATCAGCTAAACCAAAACTATGGTTGTCAGCAGAAAAAATGGCTCAGCCAAGTTTGAACATCTCTGTGGATGGTAAAACCTTAGAACAAGTGAGAACAGTCCAATATGCTGTCCAGACAATAGCAGATGACGGAAGGTGCGAAACAGAGATCAGGAGAAGAGATGACATGGCAAGAAAAAAAAAACTATAAACATCACGGATGTTTTCACGTCAAGAGGCCTTAAAATTGAAACACTGAAAATAATGATAAGCTGTTATATTTGATCAACTTTTATATAAAAATGAAACCTCGACATTTAGTAAAGAAATGTGGGAGACCTTCGAGTTGCGGATGTATCAAAAAATATTAAAAGTTCCAGCTCGTGTGACAAATGATGAGATACTAAAGTGGGTAAAAGAAAATTACAGATCCCTTAAAAATACCACAGTGAAGAAGAAAATGGGATACTTCAGCCATTTGATAAGACACAATAAGCTCCAGAAGAGACTAACAGAGGGAAAGGTCAGAGGAAGAAGACAGTGGGGACGACCACCAGGATATGGGTGACAGACATCAAGGAGTGAACAAGAGGGAACATTGAGGAATATGTCAGCAACGCTGCTGATTGAGATGACTGGACCAGTGGTAGATGTGGCGTAGGAAGGAAGGAATCATTTAGAATGACCTTAAAAGAAAGAAAGAAAGGATTCCCTTATCAGTCCCGCAAGGGGAAATTTGGATTTCTCTGCATTTTAACCCATCCTATTGTACAGGAGCAGAGAGCTGCCAACACATGGCGCTCGGGGAGTGGTTAGGGGTTCAGTGTCTTGCTCAAGGACACCTCGACATGCTTTTCTGCAGGACCGGGGATCCAACCTCCAACTCTCTGATTGCCAGACGACCACTCTACCCACCGAGTTATTCCACCCCATATACAGCTACACAGAAAATGGAAACACAGACAACAAAAAGAGAAACAGATATAAAAAAGTCATAGTGTAGCCTGTTTGAAAAAGGAGCAGGAAGAGGTGTACACGTTTTTATTCCTACCCCTTTTTATCTATTCATTACAAATTATATGATTTTATTCTATTTTTCCTTATAAGTACAAACACTGTATCTCTATATATTCCAATACATCTATGTATAAATACATTATACAAGTATACATGTAAATATTTTATATACTAAAGGAAATGTCAATGTAGAAACAACTGAAGGCAAATCAGAAGTGATAGGAATAAAGAAGGACATAAGAAAGCAGTGGTACAGATATGCCACTATGTCCAGGGCATGGCAGGACATCATCATGAACCCTGTGGAAACTTCCCTGAGGAATTTTACTGCAACCCTGCTGCGGACAGAAGGCCAGGGTAGATAAGTGAGGGTGTGGGTGGTTTATGGATTCTCATCAGGGTCCTGACAGCACTTCTATAGATTGCACTGGAGCTTGTGAGCCAGCATGTGTGCATCCGCTGTGGTTAGTTAGATGGGGCCTGAGCTTTGTAATGCTCTAGAAATTATAGGACGTGGCTTCGTTTAAGTGTCTTATATGGAAAAGTCAGGTAAGGATGGAATCCGACGCTTAGATTAATTGGACAGGGAAGTAGTTTAAAGACTGCGTTCAGTCGGATGAAGCGGCAAGTCGTTCATCATTCCTCTCATCTCAGATGAAGGCAACTCAACAAGAGAACAACTCCTCTGTATAGGAACATTACTGAAAGCTGTCCACAACTACACGATATGCTTGAAAACATGTCCTTCCACTGTTGAGTATTAGCTCCAGGCCAAGCTGGAGAGGAACTCGACACCTCTCACTCCATCTTCTACCGTGTTGTATAATGGGTGTCAATCGCATCCCCTACAATCAGTCATTGTCCCTCACATGTAGGCAGTTTTTCCCCTTACAGTGGTTCACGATGGTTAAGTTTCACTATGTGTAAAAAAAAACTAAACTTATTACTAGAGTCCACTGTGCACACCCAAATCAAATCAATGCAGTTATTCTTTGTGACTACCTTTATCCGATGAGGAAACATTCTATCCTGGTGGGAGTGGTCTCTTCCAGGATGACAATAACCCCATCCACAGGCCATGAAGGGGTCACTGAATGGTATGATAAGGAGGAAAATGATGTTAAGTATATGCTATGGCCTTCACAGTCACCAGATCTCAACCCAACTTAACACCCACGGAAGAATTTGGACCAAAGTTGTTAGACAGTGCTCTCAATCACCACCATCAGAACACCAAATGAGGGAATATCTGTTGGAAGAATGGTGCCCATCCCCCCGGTAGAATTCAGAGAAATATAGAATCTACGACAAGGAGTACTGAAGCTGTTCTGGAGGCTCACGGTGGCCCAACATCTTACTGAGAATTTATCTTGGCTTTTCCTTTAATCTGTCTGTATTGCTTAAAACTGTGGTCCCATTGTGTGGACAGTCACCATTTTTAAAAAAAAAACAACAACCCGACTGAGATTATTATCCAATTTGAAACAAAAACTACAGGTCACATTATGTACTGAAAGTACTTTATTTCGCACTCAGGATAAGAAAACGACTGGCAATAGAAGCCCACAGGTAAACAAGAGTACTAAAGTCAGTCTGCCAAAATGACAAGATCATGCTTTCATTAGATCAACAAAACACAAATTCATTCTTTTAGCTGTTTTTTTTTCCTCCTTTATGCCCTCTTTTTTGTCCCCTGTACATAAGCCAGTAGCCAAGGCAGTTTTACACCACTCTTTTCCTGTAGTTCATTTCATTGCACTGAGAAGCCACCCTGGTGCTCTGTGCAAGATAGACAGCACTAACAGCAGGTAGCACTACAGAATATCATCTTGTTCCTCGCGGAAAAAGAAACTCTTAAAATGTTACCATTGGACTCAGGTCACCAGTTACACAAATAAAACCATAATCCGAAAATCAACTAAAATCATCACTTCTGAGATATTAAACTAAGATTCTGTAGAAATGGGAATTAGATTGGGATTGATTACAGATTGTCTTGTAATTTCTCTGATTGTTGATCATCATCTTCGTGGTCACAGTCAAGGTCAAATCAGCTGACACTTCCTAAGTCTACATTTGTTAATCTGCTGGCTATAACACCGACGAAGCATCGGTGAAAAAGAACATAGGTCCTTGCAAGGCAATTCTGCCAGCAAAATCTTGATCGAGTGCAAAATGACTATTTACCAGTCGAATGGCACTTTAGTGTCTTGATGACCTATCAATAGATCTGGACAAAGGCCAGGGGAAATAAGCTTTTTTTAAATGCACCAAGGATCTACATTTCAAAATTCCTGTTGCCATTGCTCTTTGGCAGTGTCCTAGCTCTTTAGTACATTGTATATTGTGCTCTCCTCATATTTTGAATTGAGGTGTTGTGTTGGTGTGTAAAGGGCATTTATGTATATTACTCCGAAATGGTAATAGCAGTCTCTCTCTCTCCCTCTCTCTCTCACACGCGCGCACACACACACACACACACACAGACACACACACACACACACAAAATGGAGACAGACACAAAGCATGCGCACCAAGTAGGCTTGGGCAGGTTACAGCCCCTTGTGAATAAAGCATTCACACCCAGACTGCACACACAGTGTACATTCACAAGCTAACTATCAATAAAACATGCTTATAGGCCAAAAGACTCATGCACGCCTGCTCACATGCAGTTTCTCTCACAGGTATGCACTGACACACGCCCACACACATAAATTACACACAGCTCAGCAATATGGCAAGGTTAGTCATTGTAAAAGTGCGGATTAGTCGCAGTTTCACAAGTTTGTTTTTATTTGCCATTTAGTATTGGGATATTTTTGCAGGTCAAAGACACTTAATTTCACAGTGCAACATAGTATGACAAAACACTGACATTAGGGTCAAGACATATTCTATGGGCGAGGTTAAAAAAAGATGTCCATACAAAAAATAAAAAAGGTGCAAAAAAAACACAAGTCACTAAAAATAGCATCAATTCAGATATTCTTTTTTGCATTTAGAGTGCGAATTTAAGTTCACTATAGAAACAGAAATCACCAGTAGCAGCAAAGAAAAAAAACAACCAAAACTGATGGACCAGTTTTCTTAAACGTTATAAAAGATCACAATGACATTGCCAATCACTGTTCATTTAAGATATCAATATGGCATCAAATGGATAACAGTAAGAATGTAGACACAGACAAATATGCACCCACATGCATACAAATATCTATATATCTATATAGATATATACACACACTCTCTCTCTCTCTCTCACAGACACACACACACACACTTGGTCACAGTTAACAGGTGCAAAAGGATGTTGCTGGGGGAGTCAAGTTTTAGCTTTGTACCATATCAAAACAATTAATATTTCACAAACTTTCAACACAGAATGCCAAAGGATATACAAACAATTGTACATGCACACACACACGCACAAAAACACAAGAAAAACAACCAAAGGGCGTGATCTTGAAGCAGTATGTTGATTTTCTTTCCTCCAGTGAGAAAGCAAATATTGTAGCCCTAAACCTCCCTTTCCAGAGGAATGATTACTGTGACGCCAAGAGGAAAGACACGTGCGTATCTTATGATCAGGTAGAATATGTAGCAGGGAATATGTCCGACAGAGGGAACAGCTCTGTAAAGCAACACTCTGGTAAAGTGAAGATAGGAAAATGTAGCAGATGCAGATAGCGGGATTACCTTACATTTAGCTAGAATTCAGTGATTACGGATTAAGTAACTCGTATTGAATCCTATACCCCCCCAAAAATGATATATATTACCCAGACGTGAACAGTTTAGACACCTGTCTGTCTGTCCCTAATTATTAAATGCAAGTCTTTTAAGTCGAAATAACAGTGCTCCCCAGTTGGTTCGGTGTACTGTAAGGGAAAGTAAATGTTTGAGTGTGTATGTTTGAGTGTTTGTCTGTCAATCAATTGGTTGCTCCCTATTTTTTTATAGTCCCATGAACACTTGCTCTTGTTAAAGGTAACTGACCATTCCTTACATGTCTCTTTCCCTGTCTTTAATTTTGTATACCTAACTTTCTTTCCCTGGACCTTTCTCTCACCCTCCATCTTTATTCCCATGTCTCTCCTAACCTGCCATTCCCTCCATCTCTCACCTAATGCTCTCTGTCCCTCTCACTATCTGTCCCTACCTGTTAGTTTTTCTGTGTCGGGTCCCTGCCTAGTTAATCTAGAGGTGTCCC
>OMLC01067401.1:3721-17891 GCA_900302585.1 Regalecus glesne | reverse complement strand
CCCCCAGCCTCCACCTCCTCCTCCATGCTGGCCTCTGATTCATTTTCCACACACGTCTGAAAAGGTCCAAAGGAATCAGACCTCCCCCCTCCCCCACCAACTCTCTCCACTCTCCCCTCCTTTTTTTCCCCTTTGCTTTCTTTCTCCCTCCACACGGCCCACATCCACACTCCTGCACCTCTAAGCCTTCAGAAACATAAATAAGGACTAAAGAGAGGCACAGACGCCTCAGACTGAATCTCCATTGGCAGGATTGCACTGCTCAGAGTTTTTGGTGAGGGGCCTTTGTGAGGAGTGGGCCCATCATCCATAACACCTTCAGGGGAGAGACCCCTGCTGCATGGGTGGATGTGACAATGCAGGGCGGGTCCCTTTACCTAAGGACTTTCTCTGATGGGAGGAAGAAACAAACAAGGAGCTGACTGAGTGGCTGTCATCTCCATCTCCTCCCTCTTCCCCGCCTCCTCTTGCTCCTATCTCCTTCCCCTTTGCTTCTCCTCTCAGTCCACATTCTCACTCCTCCCCCCTCCGCCCTCGGCCCAGCCGTCCCTTCTTTAATCATTATGACCTCAGGGAAATCCAGCTGCACTGTGATAGGTGGAGGGACTTCCTTGTTGAAATCTGATAGGTTGATCGGTTTATCTCACTTACTGGTTATGAAAACTCACTTGAGGGGATATTTTTAATAAGCTTTTTTAGTGATCACTGAATATTTGATAGAAAAACAACTGAGGTTTGTTTGGGAACTTCAATTACTTGTACATTCAGAATAATACAAACTACATTATTAAGGATGGCAAAAAACATACAGCGACTAAAATGTTGTCAAGCAAAAATTCACGTGCAAAGCCTTTCTGTTGCTGTTGAGCTTTCAAATTGGCTCGATGGCAGAGAAGGCCAACCGGCAGGGAATCAGGACTAGGATAAAGAAATACCTTTGACATTTGCAACATCGTACACCAGTCCTATTTCCAAAGCCAACATCGACCCATATCGTTAGCATTAAAAGGCTGGCATACTAGCATTAAGATGCCTTCAGATGATAGGGAATTATCTCTTCATTCACTGTGATATAGGCCACAGAGCATATCGTAGACACTTGGCACTGAAGCAAAGCGTAGGTATGCTAGTAGAAACTAGATGAAGAAGTTTTATATATTTGTCATTGTACATACATCCAACAGAATTTGTCTTCTGCATGTAACCCCTCCTATTGTATAGGGGCGGTGTGAAATTGCAGCATTTGAGGACCACCTCCAGTTCTTTATCCTATTGCCTTGCTCAGGGGCACAGCCAGGAGTATTAATTAGAACGTGGATGTCTTTTTGATGGTGGGAGGAAACCGGAGCACCCAGAGGAAACCCATACAGACAGGGGTAGAACACGAAAATCACACGCAATAAGTACCAGGGAGGGCCGCGGATTCAAACCCAGGACCTACTTGCTGTGAGGCAACAGCACTAACCACTGGGCCACCATGCTGCTGATATAAAAGCTAAGCTAACTTTAACATTGCGTTTAGCTAAGTCCATAAACTATAAGCCTATTCACAAATATGGTACCATACAGACTGACTTGAATCCAGACACAATCTGAGACTGGCAGAATGTTAAACAGGGCAAAAATATGAAACACTCCTCTATTAAATTAAAGGCACATTTCGCCCAAATACATACACCAGACATTCAGCCACGGTACATATTTATACAACTGTTGTTCAACCAAAATAGGGAAAAACACAGCATGCCCACAGTATCATTAAGGTTTGTTTTTACGTGTCAGGATTAGTCCTCCACATTGTGGAGGGTGAAGACAAACCTAGATGGAGCATGGGGGAGTAAGGATGAATGCCCTCCCTTACGCCCCATGGTAGGATCAAACCCACGACTCTTGTCATTTCCTGATGCACATGCTCTACCACTAAGCTATTGTGCCCCCCTCACATAGATTTTGAATACAAAGCCTAAAAGGCTAAATTTTCCACTTGTGTATCTTATTTTATTTTTGTAGATCTATGCAATAATTCTGAGTGTTCCATGGTCGGGCGGCCATACTGGCATTGCCCATGTCACCAGACAGTGGGTCTGTCCCTACAAGCCCCATTCATACAAACTCAGTCACATACCCGTAAATCCTGTGCTGGGGTCTGTGAAGTGTGTGCAAGGGGTGTAAAAGTGTGCCAAACATACTCTGTCTTTAAAGGCACGTGGCCTGTTATTGCACGTCAAGCGAATCCCTCCACTGCCGCGGTAATAAAGTGTAAAATTGAAAGGTGGGCCGGTGAGAGTTGAAACTGTCAATTACCTGCTGTGTGTTCTTCAGGTGATGCATATCCCCACCAAGTGTCACAATGTCTATACTGGAGCAACAGGGACTGGACCGTCACTACATAAACTGTGTAGAAAACGGGAGAATTCCCTAAGGAGAAAAACAATGTTGAAGAATGACTAAAGGGAGTGCATGTGTGTATGCGTGCATGCGTGTTGGGGGGGGTCTTACCGCTAAATGTATTTTACGAAATGAAGTCTGTAGGCTTCGGGAACTGAGAAGACATGTTGCGGGTTCGAACCCACTGCGGGAAGTCAGGAAGGCCATCTGGCCTTAATCCCCCAAAGTCTATCTAAGTCTGTGTCTACCCCCACAACACAGGGACTAATCTTGACACGTATAAATGAACCTCTCTGTTGGAGAAAAAGGGGGAAATCAATAGAAACAAGGAAAGTGTGTGACTGCATATATCAGCAGGAATATGAAAGGGGGAAATATTTTATTTCTGATGATCCAGAAGGGATTCACAAGCTGGAATGAATAATGTGTCAAATAATGAACAATGCTCACTAAGCACCATAATTAATTTACGTGCAATAATACGAAACCAGTCAGATGGACTTCTGAAGTTCAGCAACCTTTTTCCACTGTCCAATAGCAACTGTTGATTTACCCAAAAGCCAAAATCTAAGGGGTAAAAAGAGGTAAACAGGAAGCTGCTCTTTACAGGGGCAGCCTGATTCCTGTGATAAGGTCAGTCTGATGGGAGAGAACGCTGAAGTCTGCGTAGACTACAAAGTGGTGGGATTTGCACAGCCATATTGCCTGAGTGGAATATTTCATTGTGGAATATCATGAGGAAGCATGGCAGTTCATAGATATCAATAGGCTGCAAATGGGATGGAATGGGAGTCTCATTCAGTGATGCTTACTCAATGTATTGCAAACTGTGCCATTGCAGCTGTAAGTGCATGCGTGAGTCAGTGGTTTAGTTCATAAAAGGCATATACTATTTAAAGCCCTCAGGGGGCAAACTGTCTATTCTGCTGGGTGTGTAGCTTCAAGTTAAAAGGGAAAAGGACGTTGTAATAATACTGAACAGCTTGGTTGGTTTAAAAAAAAGGCAGGTGCCATATTGTATACAAAACAGCCATTATGGTGTTGGAAATGCTAATAACTGTTTAGCAACAGCACATTTATTAATGGTCATAGACTAGGGCTCATCCTCAGATGAACTCTGCACGAAGTCCAGGCCTACATCGGGCAAACCTCCTGCCACGTTGTCTCTCCTATTGTCTCTCCCCACCCTCTCTCTCTCCCTGTCTCTCTCTCTCTCCCTGTCTCTCTTCCTCATTCCCTCATTCTACACTTCTGAGATTTTTTTTATTTTCTTTGGCCCTCGTCTGCTACTTTTTTCTAGTCTTTTTTTCTAGTGTCTCTCGACCTCTGTTTCTCTTCTCTACCTCTATCGCTCCTCTTTTTTTAACACCTTGTTTCTCAATTTTTCAACACCCCAGCTTTCTTTCTTTCTTCCCTCCAGCAGTCCGGCCCTTGGCAAGACTCTGAGTCTTGGTGTATGATGTGGCTCCTACACGGATGAAGGGAGGGTCAGCCCAGTCGAGTTGTTTCCTGGATTGTGAAACCTAAGTGCCAGCTTGGTGACCGCACTGCAGTGCACGAGGGTCACAATGGCCGCCGAGCCTCAACGTCTCAGTCACACACAGTTTAAATCGAGCCGCAGTCTCTCATTTCATCAGGACCGTCCCACAGATGGAGCGCTGGGTCCCACGCTAGCCTCCATACCTCACTTAATGCTTGCCTCACATCTTAGCCATCATCAGACGGTCAAAATATCTCAGGTAGAAATATAACTCTGACATCCATTATAGCAAATGATCTCATACGAATGTGATGATTAAATCAATTATAGTACCAAAAAAATGCCATTTTGTATCATGTGACTGAAAGTGAAGACTTCAACCACCCTGTTAGATAAATGGACTGCATTTATACATCTTTCTTCTAGTCTACTGACCACTCAAAGCCCTTCACAATGTATGCCTCACATCCACCTATTCCCACGCATATTCATACATTGATGGATGAGGCCGCCATGCAAGGCACCAACCTGTTCATCAAGAGCAGTTAGGGGTTCAGTGTCTTGCTCCAGGACACTTCGACACAATCTTTTGCAGGAGCAAGGGATTAAATCAGTGACCCTCTGATTACAACATGACCCGCTCTGCCTCCTGAGTCATGCTCATTTGTATGAGCTGGCCCATTTATGCAAAGAGGTTGCATACACTCAAAATGTTTGTACGCAAAGTATACAAAGCCTGTCTTTCAATTGAGATCCCTTCTCCCATTTTCTACTTTTCTAATTTTCTGCTTTGCATCAAATTTTTTCCTGTCATGGTTACATGGCCAGTCCCTCTCTCTTTGCCCCACTTAACCCTTACAAACGCTATTTCACATTATCTGTTTGTTTATCAATGCAAAGTATTCAAGCGACCAAGTGACCTGCTTTCTTGTCAATACTCAATACTTAGCAAGATTAGTGACCATTAAAAGGCAATCCTTACATCCAATACTGAATTTACTCCTTATCTTGCACTATAAGTGACAGTTCCTGGACTCAGAAGAGTGTTAGTTCCATGCTCCTTAAGGGCTTGTTAGAGCACTGACAACGAATTCAACTTGGCTACCTGTATTAGATATACATAATGCACACAAATGTACATAATGCACGCCATCACATAGAGATAGCAACTCCCACTAATGTTCCTTTATAGACTTCTACCAGGTGTGAATATTTCAAGTCTCAAACAAACCATTCAACATGGAATATATTTGTCTCTGTATGTAAAAGACATGTTGGAATAGCCATGAC
Organism: Regalecus glesne; assembly: GCA_900302585.1. Lineage (NCBI taxonomy): Eukaryota > Metazoa > Chordata > Actinopteri > Lampriformes > Regalecidae > Regalecus > Regalecus glesne. The sequence goes on along the minus strand of OMLC01067401.1, from coordinate 12,733 downwards.
AATGGACACGGATGAATATCATGCAAGGTAACATGTAGCCACATTGGGGGCACCAGCCTTGAGATTGTGTTTAGCACAACTATAATGACTGTCTAGACTTAAGTCTGTGCAAACCAGGGGTGTAGGCTACAGCGTAGTCGTTGCTCCTTGCTTATTAGAGGTTTTCCTACTTATTTTGAGAGAATCTTATTGACGTTTCACCTCAACCTCTTTGGCAAACTAGTGAGCAACGTGAAGCATCTACATGCCACTCATTTTCAAATCTTAGGGGCTGCCTACAAATAGCTCCCAGTGGAAATAAAGAAACTATTTTGAACAATGCACAAAATGCCTCACACTGAATATATTTAATTCTTTGGCCTTCTTTGTATCGACTTTCCCAATTTTCTAACGTAAAGGATTTCCATTTATTTCCATTTGTTGCGATTTACTTTCTCCACAGTTAAAATAAAGCTTGCTTGATATTAGTGTCTGGGTGATTTCTTCCCCTAATCAGCGCTGTGTCCGTTACTGTGAGAATGAGATTTTCCTGACTGCACATCTGGAGTCTTCCCTTAACCCTTACTTACCATCATGCACTGGGGTGTTTTTGCCTGCTGCCTTCATGACTGAGAGTGCAGCATCCTCTTCTGGCTAAAACGCACAATAGACCAGACGCTGCTCATCTTGGGGTTACTGGGGGGGTTTGCGGACTCTTTTCTTTTGAAGTCTGCAGCTGCAATGAATACATCACATGAAAATAATGATAGTACAGGACATAACATGACAGAACTAAGGTCAAAACATTTTATACTGTAAAAAACAACAAATTATTAGCTTTTAAATACATTGAGCAGTATAAGGTCATATCAATGCTGTGCCAGAACATGATTGGCGACCACTGGAGGGTGCCACCTCATCATCCACTGTACATAGAAGGCAAGTGTGAAGCCCTGGTTTGGCAGAAGATATTGGATATTCGTTTCCGTGTTTTCCCTCATAAATGTTTATCACTGCATTCTGCTCATGTGATATTCATACTGGGTGACCTAAGCCATGTTCTTGTATTTTTTGCTTTTGGTGGATAACATACAGATGACAAGCCACCTTAAGGTGATATAATGTATGGCAAATGCATAGAAAATGTTCACTGGTAGCTGTCTGGGGAGGCATTCCCTATGAGCCCACTGTATCCTCAAGGTTAACTGCACTGTACATGTTCTGGTGTGCTCAAACAGAAGATTAGCAAGCTTCTTAAATGGCTAGCTTGCCTCCATGTCAATTCTGACAGAGGATCGATAGTCTTAACAAGGAATGTTGTCAGCTTGCTGAGAGGGGGCTTTATTTTTCTCTTAAAGTGAATCTTTTTATACCAAGCACAGGATACCTTATGCAGGCCTTTGATCTACTATGGGCACTGGTACACTGTATGAATACCAACACACTGCGTGTTATAGTTGGGCTTTAGTAGACAGGTGCAAATGCATATTGAGGGTCTTGGTCTCAACTCAGACTTGGCATCATAATGAGTTAGACTTGACTTGGTCTTGGGTAGTTTGGACTCATGATCACTTTTTCAGACCAGACAAGCACACCTCAGATCATCTTGTTATGAGTTTGACATGTCACTGATCCAATACCTCTCTCCAATCACCTACATGAGCAACTCTCTTTTGCTGGATAGACTCTCCAGAGGCCACAGTATGTATTAAAATGTGTGCCTATCCACCAATGTACCACATGTATATTCATACATCCATGTTTGTGTCACACCCACTCACCATGTCTGGGCTGTCCCCCATTCATCTGGCTGCAGACTATCTCTCAACATGCTCTTCCACCATCAAAGCACTGCGGGACTCCAACCAATTAAACTAATGCTGTCAACTGGAGAGACTGAAAAAGACATGTCCCTGAGCAATGCCTTCAAAACCCAACCGTAAAATCCTTCAGATCCTCTACCGTGTGCAATCGCACTCGGATGTAATTACTGATGAGTACTTTTTCCAATACTTGAAACATGATCAGTGTTTTTGAATGCATACATAAATTCAATATGCTTTTCCCTCTCCATTTGTCATTGATCAAATCATCTCATGGTGAAAACTGGATTCTATTATGCCGTTTCCATTTAGGGTGCATGAGATGAGATGGAAACCAGTATCTTTTCTGGACGGATAAGCAAAGTCACAAAGCAAACAGTGACTCCCATTCTGTTTAAATGTGCAGTGTGTCTTAGCAGTCAAAATCTTAATGATGGCCAATAAATCAAAACTAAACCATCCAACAGAAGACTACAAAAGAAAAAGAAAGGGAAGGTGAAATACATACACCAAGTAACAAGTGATAAAACACCAAACATGACATTCCCCTCAAATAAATGCAGTGTATCATCATCACCTTGAGTTTTCAGCCTGTTCTCGAGGGCCAACAATAGGTCATCCGGAAGAGATGCATGCACAGCTCAAACATTCCTTAAGGCTTGGTGATCGGTGTAAGGGATGAAGACAATCAGGTGACATCTTACTTTGGTGCCCTGAGAGGATAAAATGGTATGAATCAATCATTTTTGTAAACATTGAAAAGGTTCAATCCTGAAATAACTGGACATTTAATAAACTTTCAGCCCATGGCTATTTCGATAATGGTAATGGAATATACAAAAGATATTATTGATTCCATTGCTTCAGCACAACTATCGGCATTGACAGAGCCAGCAGTAAAAACGGTCAATTATACTGCCGATCATGGTTCTTTGGCACACTTGTGTCCAGCAGAGCCATTATGAATGTTATTATCTTCAGCTGTGTTTATCCTGCTATGCTTACATTGCAGAGTACTAAGACCAGCCCGACGTGTTTTAACCATAACATGGCTTTTATGGGGCTGCGTAGTTCAGGAGGTAGGGCGGTTGGTCATCTAAATGACGAGTAATCAGAGATTGATGGTTAGATCCCCGGCCCCTTCAGAAAGCATGTGTCAAGGTGTCCTTTAGCAAGACACTGAACCCTTAACTCCTCCCCAAGCACTGTAATGCAATTGCACTCACTGCTTCTATGCAATAGGATTGGTTCAATGCAGAGAACTAATTCCACCAGCCTTGAGCATGCATCAAGACAGCCTTGGTCATGTGGTAATAAAACACTTTCAATTCCCTTTGAACCTGATGCCATGAAACTCACTAAATGTTCTAGGGTTTAGTTACTCTTTACAATGTGAAATCTAGTGTGGCTGAAGGTGACACCATGTTGGATCAAGCATGGTTATTTTATAAACAAAGGAGCAAAGTGCTAGTATACATTATGCTCCCAAATGTCATTAAAATATGACAGATCTTGGGTGGTACTCCTTCCTATCATCACCATTGTGGGGGACAAAAACACTACCTTTCATTCACAAGTACACACACACACACACACACACACACGCACACACACAGAGACAGACAGACAAACACACACACACACACACACCTTAGAAAATACACTTTTTTATTGAAGCAAAAGGATTTCAGTAAAAAGTGAAATCTCATTCTTCTTAATCCTCAAGCCTCAGTAAAATAAAGAAAAACAAGACTTTCTCCCATAGGACAATCTGCCATCTGTACTGCTTTCTATTGCGTGCTTCACAAATCACTGCAGAATCACAGTGCAGCACTGGAAAGTTGATATTGATCCATTGAAGCTAGAAACAATGCTTCCCACTAATGAATTTTTTTCCAATACATGATGAATGGCACACCCCGTAATCGGATTTCAACGGATCTCTCTGAAAGTATTGCCTTCAACGTTACTTTAAGCCTGTATACTGGATAAGACCCTGCCATGTTTGCTCATCCTGCACCCTCTTAGCTGCTTTTACCAAAGCTTTTACCAAAGGTGCCATTCACTCATTGCAGAGTCACGAGGAGACTCAATGAGGAAATAAAATGGCTGTCTAAAATCCATTAGAATTGTAGATGCAACCTAGCATGCACTTCACAGCAGTCATACATAAAGATTAGCAGAAAAAGTGTCAGAACTTCATAGATGGACTCAGGGGAAGAGAGGAGCACAGATCGATGGACAGATGGGCCACCAGTTCAGGTAATCATGGATATATGATAATTAACTTGGTTCATTGATATGTGCCCTTGAGTATAGAGAAAGTATTTTGGGCTCCTAAGATGACTTAGTTTCAGCTGTCCTGGACTTGTTTCCGTGTACATTCCTTTTCCCTGGTGTCTACTGTTTTCCTCCATGTTTGTGTGTGTGGGGGTCCTTCCCTAGCAATACAGGATAGTCTGTGACCTTACACAGAGAAAGGACAATTGGATGAAAATGGAGAGAAGACGGGGGGGCAGGTCAGGAGGCTTTATAAAGAATAGAGGCATTCTCTTCAGGGATTTAATACCTTAAGATTTATTCTAAGGGGTTGTCATTGAGTCTGCCACCGATTAGTCCACCACTGTCTGATTCAAGTTGTATTATACACCTATCAGACAAAACAAAAGTTAAAAAGAAGTCAGCTGGCAGCAGAGATTGACTATTGGAAACTATCTTTCCTCTCTCTGAACGGTGTCTTTCTCTTCTCCTGTGTATGTGAACAGTGTGATGCGAGTCTCCCCCGTGTGCATGTATAGTCTGCCCTCCTTTCAGGTCTACATGGTGAAGGTGGTCATGTGGCTCGGGTCCCAGGCTGTTCTGGTGACATCCAGATACTGCTTGGCATCCTCCTCCTCATTTTCTTCTTCATCTATTTTATAGTTCCATTATAATTCATACCCTCTTCAGTGTTGTATTATGTAAACTACCTTTTATTTTGTACAAGCAACATCCATTGCACATCTGTCCATCTTGGGAGAGAGATTCCCCTGTTTTGGTCTCCATGAGATTTCTTTCTATTTTCCCCCGTTAATGGTTTTTTTTAAGGGAGTTGTTCCTTTTCTGATGAGACGGTCTAAGGACAGGATGTGGTGTTATTGTAAAGCCCACTGAGGCAAATCTGTAAATTTTGCTAATGGACTATATAAATAATATTGACTGTAACATTAAAGTCACCCGTCTAATATTGTGTAGGTCACATTCATGCCACCAAAATAGCTCTGAACACTTGATACATGGACTCCACAAAACCTTGGAAAGTGTCATCTGGTATCTGGCACCAAGACATTTAAATCCGGTTAGTTCTGAGATGTGGTCTCCATGGATCTGAATCGTCTGTCTACTACATCACACAGTTGCGTGATTGGACTAAAATCCGGGGAATTTGGAGGCCAAGGAAACACCTTGAATTCTTCATGTTCCTCAAACCATTCCTGAGCCATTCTTGCAGTGTAGTAGGACACATTATTCTGCTAAAAGAGGCTTCTTCCATTTCCATGAAGAGGTGTACTTGCTCTGTAACAATGCCTCGGTAGGTGGTACTTATAAAATTAATATACACATGAATGCCAGAATCCACTGTTTCATGGTTATGGAAAGACATGGTTGTGACAGGGCACAGACCACAAAAAGAACATAAGTGCATGTTTGGTCCCATTTAAAAAGTAGACCCCATCCCACTTATGTGAGTTTGCTACCATCTAATGGTGAAACACCATCTGTGAATGCTGAGTTAATCTTTACATCATGTCTTGATGGATGCTCAATAATCCTGGTATAGAAATCATAAAAAGAGGATCAGAAGTTTCTGATCCAGTTGAACCGATTCACCTCTTTTTGTGATTACCACTGAAAGTGCAGTTGATGACCCAACTTGCATATGAACTCAGCCTATTGTTGTGTGGCATTGATGTAATGTTTATAAGGGGAGATGCTTGTATTCAGCTCAGACTGAAGAAGTCACCTGGTGAGTGACGGAACGTTTCTGAATAAACTTCTGATCCAGTTGAACCGATTCAACTTTTTTGTGATAATCTTTGGATCAAGCCATGTCAACAATTGCTCATTGAGAGGTCCATCTTTATGTGTCAGTTTTCGTCCCCACATTGTGGGGGTGGACAAGGACTTAGATGGAGCATGAGGGATTAAGGCTGAATACCCTTCCTGACACCCTGCAGTGGGTTCAAATCCACAACATCTGGCTTGTCAGTTCTGAAGCGTATGCTGTCGTTGAGCTACCATGGCCCTATGTCAGTGCTTGCTCATTAACACACCAGAATCAAACGGACACATTGTTTAACTTACAGGCTGAAGCTGTGTTCATCCTGCTCTGATTACAACACTCATGGATGGTCCTGAGATCAGCCCTTCATTCTTAGATGCTTTCCTCACTTTTAAATGGCAGCAGTCACAAAAGTGGTGAACAGCGTGGGTTTTAGTTGCTGCTTAAGTGCATGTTAGGTTTCCAATGATGGTCTACAAACCCATGCAAGGCTTAGCATCATGATAAAATCACAGATCACAATCTTGTTTAGGTGGTTCATCGTTTCCTACCGCACGTTCAAGCTCAAAATGTAGATAAAGCAGTCAAGTATTGTTCTTCAAGTCAGCTCTTACAGTAGTTGATAAGATCCAGGTTAAAGCACCGCTTACAGCATCTTCAAATTTAGCATCTTGTATAGACACATCCCTTAGTCACTGGGTAGACATGACACTTAAACATGGACTATTTATCCATGGGGATGAGACTGAGGGTGTAGGTTGTTGTCTACCATGCTCCCTCATCACCCTCAGTGTCAGTGTACAAACACTTGATTAGTTTGCTGGCAGCAGACGGACACAGAAATGAATGAGATGATTAGAGCTAATTTGACCCAGAGATGCAGTGTACTGTACACAGCATGGGGTTAGAGGACACGTAATTGCCAGTTGCAAATCGAGCCCAAAAAAAACCAGATACTGTGCACCATTTTCTGTTGGAGTTCATTTACCAACTTGCTGGTTTGGTGTCTGTTAGTGATTTTCAACTGGGTGTTTTTCAAACTCGTTGACGGATAGTGTCTTCTGGTTTTACATCCGTGTGACCGGGACCATGCCTGTTGTTACTGCACTGTGTCACTTGAGGTGTCAATGTGAATATGATGCAAAGTCAATGGGAGCTGATGACAGACAGTATGCATAAGAAACTGAAAGGTTGAATAAAACTAAGTAAGCAGAAGCCAAGTATACTGACTTATTACATGAATGCATCTGTAAAGCTATAAGCAGCACAGCACCTCAGTGATATAGAGTACGCTTCAGGAACTGACAAGCCAGATGTTGAGGGTGTGGACGCACTGCAGGATATATGGAAGGACATCCAACCTTAATCCCCCGAGCTCCATCTAGCTCCGCATCCACCCCCACAACATGGGACTAATTGTGACACATAAAACTGACCTCTCAGTGAACTATACAACAATAACAGCGAACTGACATATACTGGAAACATTCAAAAATGGCAGACGTCAGCAAACATGTTGGATATCTGCCACCTTTCCATTTGACTTTTCTTGTTGTTTCTTGTCTAAAGGGTGAGATAGCTCAGGAGGTAGGGAAGTCATCTAATAATCCAGATATTAGTGGTTCGATGCTGGGCCTCTGTAGAAAGCACGTCGAAGTTTCCTTGAGCAACTGTTCAAGCCCTACAATAGAATTGTGACTTTGTGACTAGAATTGTGAAGCACTCCAGGGTGCTTCTCCACCTTTTGCACAGTGAGTGCTGGGATAGGCTACAGCATGATTCTGTGCCTCAACTTCAGATAAGCGGTTGACGACGGAGGGGCAGATGTCTTGTCTAGTTTGATTGGCTGTTCACAAGGTTGAACCACATAGTGTAAAACACTGGTAAAATGGAGGGCCCATTAAACACAGCCAAAACTAGCTTAACTCAAAGTGGACATTTTGGCTTGCTCTGAGCACAATACTCTGGCTCAGTGGTACAGCAGTTAGCACTGTTGCCTCACACCAAGAAGGTCCCGGGTTCAAATACTGCTCAAATTCCTCTGTGTGTAGAGTTTGCACGTTCACAACATGTCTGCATGGGTTTTGTAAGGTTTCCTCCCATCATCAGAAAGACATGCATGTTTGAGTGAATACTTTTGCCTGTGCCCCTGAGCAAGCCAATAAGAAAGGGAACTGGAGTTGGTCCCCAGGTGCTGGAGCTACTCACTGCTTCTATACAGTAGGATGAGTTAAATGCAGAGAGCACATTTTGTTGTATGCATGTACAATGGCAAAGGAATAAATCTTCTTCTAAATAACTAACATAACAAACAAACAAGCAATGTACAGTAGCCCCGAGGTTAGCCAGACTTGAAGCCTTGTTCAATCTATCCTTTTTTAAGTTTGTTGAAAGAATTTAACGGCTTCATGTTTTATTTCTAAGAATTCGTGAAAGATTTGAAGTGGTACCTGGGCTGGCTGGGTAATTGAAGGAAACCCAGTCAAGCATCAAAGTCTGTCTCAGCAGTTTTCTCCGTTTCAATATGAGCTTACTCTGTCCGTCAAATCAGGAATGCTGCCCCTGAAAGCAGAACACAGCACCATTATGGATGTCACGTTGTGGTTGTATATTTTGTCAGTACTTTGTTGCTGTTCTCTCCACATATTGTCCTTTTCAACTCCAATATATGCACCCCACCCTGGTTCAACATCAAAGCAGAGATTCTGATAGCGGTCGAAAGATGATCCTGAAACTGAATCGGTGAGACAAGCGAATCAGATTGGATACGGACACTTTAGGGACATGTATTAGAGAGGCCTGAGACTGGACCATTCCACTGACTCTCACACTGGGGCCTCAGCAGATTCTGCCAACACCCTATTTCAACCCCGCTATGACTGCATCTAACATGACTTTTTCTTTTTTGGTCCAAAAGGCAGACATCCCATCTCTCGCAGAAGTTCCGGGAGTCTCCTGCATATTATTACATACAATTATTTAACATTAACTGGAAATTACTGTAATTCTTAAGAGTGAGCAACTAAGGGAGTGAACGAGAGGGGAAGAGAGAAAAAGTTACCATTATAAAGAGAGCATCGTGATTTATGTGCTAAGCAGACTTATCAGTTTTCTCAAAGGTTTGCTAGTTTTTTGAGGGGGTGGAGGGGATACCTCCCTGAGACGGGT
>OMLC01067396.1:0-12531 GCA_900302585.1 Regalecus glesne | reverse complement strand
GTGCACAGGCACATTTACATTCCAAGCAGGCACACACACACACACACACACACACACACACACACAGGCAGTTGGATTGAAAGCTGATAGCTTTGTGTCGCTGGTGTTTCCTGTTGCCTTGCCACTTATTCCCCAGGTATCACCACCTGAGACGGAGGCCAGGACCAACCTGAAGATACTCATGGAACTAAAGAACACACACACACACACACACACACACACACACACACACGCGCGCGCGTGCATACGTTACCTACCTCGCTGGGCAGCACCTCCACTGTGGTGTTGTAGAGCCAGTCCCCACTGGTCTCAATGTTCCCACTGCGAAACAGGTACCTACAGTATTGGACACAGCAAGGAGTTAGAAACAGACACAAAGAGTGGGACAAATCATTAGCCTGGTAAAAACTGAATGGCTATGATCCATTAGGTGGAACACACTATGGCTTTATCTGAATCCAGGGTGTGTGGTCCACGACAGAGGCTGGAGTATGCAGTAGCATTTGACGATCACTAACAATAGTGGCTTTTACATCATCACAGACACACAACGTGAGGGTAGAAAAACGAGAGTGGCGACAGGCGATGACAAGCGATAAAACACACTGGTGCGGCCATCTTTCCTGACACCATGACCAACGCCTCTACACGTGGCTATTTCTTGCCAGACATCCAGACAGAGAGAGACGTGTGGGGAGAGAGACTGGCGGACGGACAAATAAGCCAAACTGACCCTTTCACATAGGTGGGTGAGGTAAAGTGAAAGAGGACGTAGTCGTCCTTGGTAGGGTTAAGAGCCCAGAAGAAGTCCTGGCCTCTGTAGGCTCTGTCCAATGTGTGCTGCTGGTAGTGCTTCAAGCTGCTGCTAACCTCCGCAGAGGGGTTACTGTGAGGCTGGTAGAGGCTCTGCACCCCAAAATCCTGATCCTGGTGAACACACACACACACACACACACACACACACACACACACACACACACACACACACACACACACACACAGAGTGTGTGCTCCAGCTCCAGCCATCCAGACAGTGGTTAGCTGGAGCTGTCCCGGGGGATCCAGGGGAAAAGCCAAATCCTGGCTTACCGCGAGCAGCCAATCAGGACACACATAGATGTGATCTGGAGAGCGGCCCTGCTCGGTCATTGGCTGACTAATTAACTTTAGTTGTCAGCGTTTGCCATGTTAAGTTCTCCTCACTGGAAAGTGATGGTTTCATGAGGAGCCTGTTTGCACACGCTGTCTTAAACTGCTCACCATTGTCTGCCGTCTGGACTCGAAGCGACGAGGCTTCATTTGCACCCGTCTGTCATTCCTCATCCTCAGCTCGGGTCTCCCTGGAGTTTGCCTTTGTTCACTTTCTACTCATGGCCGTAATGAGGACCAGCCGCCTCTCGCAGGGTCAGCATTGTTTTATTCACCACTCGACACCGAGGCCGGAGGAACGTGTTCTGGGCCTCTAAGCTGTCCTGCAGCAGGGCTAGCGGGAAACCGAGGTATGAATGATGGTGACCATTTAACGCGGCTCTACGTGGCTTCGTTTGGTGGCTGGTTCAGATGGCATTCGACGGTGGATCCATCGCTGTGCAGGCTAGGAGGATAACCGGAGAGTTGACACTGCTAGCCAGGTGTCAAGCTCAGCATTCAGTCGCTATCTGAATTAGCATCACAGTAATACGTTGTGAGGTCATGGCAGTTAGCTGGATGACCCGCAGGGATTTGATCTGCTGCCTCTGGCTTGTCAGTTCCGGAAGTGCATGTTCCACCGGTGACACACACACACACACACACACACACACACACACACGCACGCACACACGCACACACACATACACACACACACACAAATGTACACAGGCAGAGTTTTGTGAGCAGAATTGTATTCCCTTCAACAATCTTGGCGAGTAGTGCTCATTGTTCAGCTCGGCTTTAGATTTATCCTCAGCAAATCTCTGCTGACTCTTTAATCTCCAGGCTGCAGCCCGCTCACCATAGAGTGGCCTCAGCCATGCGCAAACCCAGGGATTGGACAGAGTCTAGGAGCTCTAACAAAACCTGATTTTATTTTTTTTGGGAGTACCACTTGGTTGGATGATTCCTTCCAATTACTCTATAGATAGTCCAACTGATTAAAAAAACAGCTGTCTCCTAGAAAGGCCAAATATTCTTAACCCTAACCCACAATAATGTCTTGGTGCATCCTCAATGAACCCAGCTTATTGTACTGTTTATCAACGTACTGTTTATAAGGGGGGATGCTTGTAGTCAGCTCAGACTGAAGATGTCACCTGTTTGAGTGACGAAACGTTTCGGAATAAAGTTCTGATCCAGGTGAACCGATTAACCTCTTTTTGTGATACCCACAATAATATGGAGACATAACATGAAGAGCTACTTAGTAGAAAATGTACGTGATAATGGCTCTGTGGAACCACAGACATTTTTAAGATTGTATCTGTATTTGTGTATTGATTTTATGTCTTTGAGTGTATAGTCAGTCATATGTAGGATGGAATGTATCTGATTTGCATTTTATTTTTACAAATGACACTTAGACTGATTTGTGTTGCATACGTAACACTTATTGCTCAGTTTGTATAATGTGTTGACATTTGATCTTCAGTGCATACTTCTTTTTCAAAACAAACATAATATGTGGTATAATGATGGTATAGGCTCATACAGATACATGTAGATATGCGTACACACACAGCAACACACATGTAAACACATCAACGTTGGCAAGTCTAATCAGATAAACTCTCAGCAGCAATTGCTGTTGATTGAATATTTAGTGAATAAACTTGCTCCCCTTTCCCAAATTGGCAGTATTATATAAGCCAAGGAGAAATTACTTATGTGAGTGAGCATGCATTCATATATGCTCTAGCATGCTTCTATAACCCCCCTTTCTCCGTTTCCTCAGAGATGTCGCTTTAATCTGTTGTCCTCATTAGCTGGCAGATTGAAGTTTTTGAGTGCCGTGCTTCTAATAATCTGCCAGATACTAGGTGGGACTTGCCATGTATGATCTCACATCTCTCCCCATGCTGCCTCACACTTTCTCCCCTTCTTCCTTTCTCCTTCCCTATTTTTCTTTTTCCAATCTTCTTCCCTTTCTTACATGGCCCTTACCCTCTATTTTTATTACTTTTGATCTATATCCATCCCATCTATCTTTAGTTCCCCTTCAATTTCCTCTCCCGTGGATTTAACAGATAGTAATACATGGCCTTACCCTATTCACTCTCTATTCTTTCGTCTCTTGCCGCGTCTCTTCTCTCTCTCATTTCCTCCCATCCATTTTATTAATTTAATTCAATAAAAATTCTTCCCAGAAAATAAATGCAGAAATCATTGGGTTATTTGAGATGGTATTAGAAAAAGAAAACTAAATAGAAAATTTCAATTGGGATTAAATGCATTTACACAAACATGCAGAGGCTAGATACATGCCATTAATTTGCTACTGATTTATCACTGTCACCGTGACTATCAGTTGGTCTCTGTCTGACTCTCCCTCTCACTTGTTCTCTCTTGCCCACTTTCCCATCTTACTGTCAGCCAGATGGTGAGGGAAGGAGATGTTCTGTTCCAGTGAGGAAGCAGTTGTGGGTTGTAATAAGATCAATGAGAACAACTTGGAGACTAGGTTGAAGTAGATTGTCTCTGACAAAGACGCACACTCAGACACTTGCAGACACGTGAAAATCTTGCACATTTTTCATGCGTATGCAAACATAATCCCTGTCGCCCTACATAGAAGATTATGTCATAAAGCGTATTTGTGTCTCAATGCTCATTTATTGCGCATCCCTTTTATTGTTTTGTGTCCACTATTTCAGATCACTCTCTCCTAAAAATATTTACTGGCATGCACACATAGTGATCAGATGTACGAATGTGAGTATACTTTATAGAATGAATGCTTTTAAAGTCTGGTATCCACATTCCACATTTAGGGGGGCGGCATAGCTCAGTGGGTAGAGCGGTCCTCTGGCAGTCGGAAGGTTGCAGGATCGATCCCCGGTCCTGCGTACAGTATGCCGAGGTGTCCTTAAGCAAGACACTTAACCCCTAACTGCTCCCCGAGCGCCATATGTTGGCAGCTCACTCCTCCTCTACAAGCGGTTGCGTCAAAAATGCAGAGAAATCCAAATTTTCCCTTGCGGGATTGATAAGGGAATCATTTTTTTTATTATTATTTATTATTATTTACAGATTGATGATAAGCACACACACTGGAACACTATTGGTTTCTCAAAAGCCAGCATGATATTTCACTACAGATTTCACACATCTTTTAATTTACTAGTTAGCTATCTGCTTCCTTATTATTTGACATTGTACCTTACAACATCATGATTGGTGGACTCTATATCTCACCTGAAGACTTGCATTGGCAAGTTAGGGGATTGGGTGTATGTGCCTCACCTGCCAGATGTCACTAAAACTCCCAGCTTTAACCTCTTAATTAGGCTTTTTTAATTTCTTTTCTGTTGTGTTGCTTATATACATTGCCAAAATAAGAAGTCGGGTCTAATTGTATGTAATGTCATTGAGAGAAGTCAATTTTTATGTCACGATTACTCCCCACTTTGTGAGGATGGACATGGACTTAGATGGAGTGTGGGGGATTATGGCTGGACCCCCTTCCCGCAGTGGGGTCAAACTCTCAGCATCTAGCTTGTCAGTTCCTGAAATACACGTTATACCACTGAGCTACTGTGGCTCTTCCATCAGCCAGCCTTAAAAATGGTGACCACTGAGCACAGAAGCGTTGAACCCATACTCAGCCGTTGCCGGCAGAAGACACGTCGGGGGCTTGAGCTTGACGAGTGGGAGGGCTTCCGCATTGAGTATGAAATCCTACTTGTTGGCCTGGGTGGAGCCCTCATGTGTTTCAATCTTGGCTATAGCAGTAAATATTCAAATGAAAACTTTGAAGGCCAAAGTGGAGAAGGAGGCTATGTGAACAATAGTTTAACATTGGTCACTAGGTCCTAAGAGATGGACGAACGCTGTTCAGAAGGGAGGGGTTGCCCTTGGTGAATCGAAAGTGAGTCGAGCTCAGATCCGCGAATTTTGAGTTACAGAAAACAGTGCCATGAGGCATCCAGTGTGGTAACGCAAGTGATCTCAGAGAAGCTGATTAGAACCCCAAGGAAAGTTCTTTATTCTTTGTGAAGGGAAATGGACCCTGGAATATGTTCACCCAGAGAGAGGGGATGTACCCTGGAAAGTGCTGTGGTTCAGGTGACTTCTAGTGAGCTCTTGCTGGTCTTTGAAATTCTTAGGGAGAAGTTGTAATTCTTGTACCGTATTGTACTCACATCTCCATTAGGTCTCCAAGGTGCAGAGCCTCTGTTAGATCAAGGCAGGTAAGGGAAGTTGGCAAGCCAGATCCATAACTTTGGGATAAAGTATATCATATCAGTATGCTGATTACATAGCATGATTATTACAGAGGAATTGGTTGTGATTGGAGTCAATAAAAGTCCACTCTAAAATGCACATTTATGAGATGGATAGCTTAAGAGAAGATGTGGTTAGCACGTTGACTGCAGAAACGTCCAGCAGCGCCATCATAATGTAAATTTCAATGCGAGTTTCAATGATTGGCCAGTACAAAATCTTATGCTGTGACTATTTAGTTTCATAAAAAGTTGATTTTAACCAAAACATTGCGCATACGGTGATGTTTTCATCCACTGGGTCTTAACCTTTTGTGGTGTTGCCTTCATGCCATGTGGAGGAGATTGATTTCAAGCTGCCAATATAGTAATGTACCATATACATGGGCTATAACATGAATTAAAGCTGCGAGCCAAGCTGAACAGGCCCTCACACCTCATGTGCATCATTGGGAGGGGCAACTGTGGTAAAACAAGCAGAGATCAGAGGACACAGCTCTGAATTCTCAAAATTATCAGATACTCTGCAGATGGGTAGGTGGGAGTTGAAGGTTTTCCGGACAGAGTCCTCCTTCAAGTGTTCCCAGTTCACTCAAACTATACGTTTGGGTTTACCAGGTCTGTCCTGAGGCTTCCCTCTCCACCTTACCCAAGTCACCACCAGATGGTAGTCAGTTGACAGCTCCGCTCCTCTCTTTACCTAAGTGTCAAATCACATGATATGATAACAAAATCTATCATTGACCTTTTACCCTAAGGTGCTCTGGTACCATGTACACTTATGAGCATCCTTATGTTCAAACATAGTGTTTGTTATGGACAATCCATGACTAGCACAAAAGTCCAACAATAAAGCACCACTTGGGTTCAAATCAGGGAAGCCGTTCTTCCCAATCACACTCCTCCAAGTGACTCCATCATTACCCACATGTGCATAGAAGTCTCCCAGTAAAATGATAGAGTCCCCTACAGGAATCCATCCAGGCTCTCCAAAACGGTTGAATACTCTGAAGTACTGTTTGGTGCTGTTAGTAGAATTGAAACATCTTTTTGACAGGTATCAGACACATCCCACTCCCTCAGCAGAGCACAATTGCTCAAACATTATCTGCACAAGGACACATTCCAATTATCCATCCCCTCACTTGAAGTGAGGGGATGGATAATGGGCTGATGGCTATTTTTTGAATACCGTGTAATCTACCCACACTACCTTTGTGATCGACTGGTAGATCGCTGTCGACTTATTTAGCACCCCTGACCTAATACATCAAGAACCATGACCATGGCTGAATACGCTATGCACAAATTGAAAAGGCGTGTTTAGGACTGGTGTATGACTTCGAGAAATTCCACAGCTATGTCTATGGCTTACCAAGATTCATGGCAGAAACGGACCACACGTTGTTGATAGCCATCTTCAAGAAAAACTTCAGCGAAATGGCACTGTGGTTTCAAAGAGTGATGATGGAGCTACAATGCTGATCTACACATTGTGTTCAATGACACTCTTTCCAGGGCAACAACACAGAGTGAAGCATATGGTGAGAGCTCCACAGAGACTGATGTGACTCTCCACATGAACATGATCACTAAGTCACAACCCATGTCTGACATGAAATCCAAGCAAATTGCAGCTGAAGCAGAAAATGACACAGGCTTACAGAGAGTCATCAAGAATCTGAATGAGGGTTGGGCTAGAGGTGAATATCAACAGTATTTCAACATCAGAGCTGAGCTGAGTGTCATCAATGGGCTACTACTCAGACAAAACAGAATTGTCATTCCAAAGTCACTGAGACCAGAGATGCTGAAAAGGCTGCATGACGGGCATCGGGGTATGGAGAAATCCAAGAGAAGGGCCAGAAAAGCCATTCATTGGCCGTGAATTAATACAGACATTGACCAAATGGTCTCAACCTGAGAGACCTATCTGAAGTTTCAAATAAAACAAAAGGGCTAATGGCAATCAAAGACCTACCAGACAAGCCATGGCAGAATGTTGGGACTGACCTGTTCTACCTGGATGGATATAATTACCTGCTGGTGACTGACTGACAAACTGTCAAGCTATTTGGAGATGGCACTGCTTCCTAGCATGTCTGCTAGTTGTGTGGTTAGACAAATGAAGTCCATCGTTGAAAGACATGGAATCCCCCAGATCATCTACTCTGACAATGTACCATGCTACTGCAGCAAAGAGTTCCAGGACCACACCAAAGGATATGACTTTCGACATTTGTCTACAATCCCCCTTGTATGCTTAGTCAAACGGTAAAGCAGAAAAAGGGGTCCACATAGTTGAACAGCTGCTTAAGAAAGCACAAGACAGCCACTCAGATCCATATCTCGTTCAGTTGAGCTTCACCACTTGAACGTGGCCAGTCTGCTGAGCTTCTAATGGGATGTAGGCTGTACACCACACTTCCATACATTGAAGCACAAAAGAATCGCAAAGAGGTGAAATGGGAACAAAAGCCTCTCCAAAAGAGACATAAAGGAAACTATGACAAGTCATCAAGGTGCTTAGTGCCACTGGCAAGTTATGACACAGTGAGACTTGAGGATTCCAACAGCTGGAATGGGAAAGCCACTGTTCTAGAGAAAGTAAGTCCAAGATCCTACAGACTCAGAACAGAGGATGGTCAAATCCTGGGGAGCAATCAAATGATTTTGCTTAAAACCCAAGATACACTGCAAGAACTAACAAATGAAGAAGATACAGCCTGCACCGAATCAGATGAAGCACCAGCTGAGCAGAGACACTCACATGCACACTCATCAACTGTGCTGAGAAGACCCACATGCAAGGTCAAAACACCGGACAGGTTGAATATTCAAAGGAGAAGAACAGTCTTGAAATTAAAGATTGAATTCAAACATGAACACTTTGTAAAAGGAACCCATTTATGTTGTTCAAAAAAACATTTGTTTATGCTATTGATTTTTTTCCATGTTTGTGGTTCACAAGAATACTTTATAACAGTTTGAAGTTGCTAAATGAATACTTTGTGTATAGCTTACATCTAAAGGAAAGTGGATGTAGTGTTTGTTGTTTATACTTATCAGTACTTACCACCTGAGGGCACTAGCCACTAGCGTACCTACCTGTAAACTATACCAGTATTTCATTTAATAGTCTCTAGGCTTCAGGTAGAATAAGACACCACACGATGCTTGATGTACTGTAACAGAGTTGCCGCAGTACTTTAATAAATTGTTTAGCCTTATTGAACCCGTGTTTCTTCAATAAGATGATGTACCACAGCCGTGGTACATCAGACTGGTGAAAACCAGCCTGTAAATAAATATGAAATGAGGGGATATGAATTTGCTGGATAAAAAGCACAACATTTTTATTTCTCCAATATCAATGGGTCCGGTTTTTGTGTGATTTTCAAGATTTCAAGCCCTTAAATTTGGTATTTGAGGGACAGAAACATTGATTATTCAATCACCTGGAAAATCCTCTTAGAGAACAAGACATATTCTACCGGTAGTAAAATGCGGGAGTACTTCTTTATTTGCAAACCTAAAATGTCAACATTGAATAACAGGAATTAATTGGCCAGCAGCTGTACACACAGAAAAAAACATCTACTTTGTAATCATCAATAAGAAACACCATTTACGTACTTAATATGTATACAGTATCCACTGTGCCTTCTACCCTGCTGATGATTGTGTGAAGCATAAATGATTGAAAGAAACCACTTCATTTATTGGATTGTGTGTGTGTGTATGTGTGTGTGTGTATACACACACACCTACAGCGCTCTCCCCCTGCACTGGATGTGCTTTTGGCTGTTTTCTCTTCTTTATCTGCAGGTAGGAGGGGTATTAAATGTGTAAAACTATGCCTGGGCCTGGTGTGTGCTCCTCCCCAAGAAAAGAGCGGTGTCTGTTGCATTCTGGGATCTGCTCAGTGGTAGAGCTGCATGGCATTATGGATGCTTTTTTATTATCAGATAGCAGCTACATGGAGAGCTGATCAGATTCTGGAAGCTACAATTTGGTCTGGGAATTGTTGACTTGATCAACTTATGGACTGCTCTGTTCGGCTCTGTGGGAGACGCCATCTCAAGCAGCCTGATATTTGTGTGCGTGTTTAACTCATGGTTTTGTTAAATAAGCTCAGTTATTGTTGTCGCCACCTTGTGTCTTTGTCCCTCTTTGCTGTACTAATTGAGGCAGGCTGTAACAACTGGGGGCTCGTCCAATTTATTTTTTGACCCGGTGTTGTTGATCTGTGGTGTGCTTGGACATTTAGGCTCAGTTAAGGTCTGTTCTGTGTGTCATTTTTTGTAAAATAAAATGTAATCTGGTTGTTTGGAAGACATGAGTATGGTAAGTAGGCTGGCTGTTGTTTTTTAGTTACGTCTATTAAATAACAGTCGTGACCTGTGTTGTATTGCCAAGCTGTTATGCAGGTGGTTTGCAGCAGTTTGTGTGCTGCAGTACACAGTTCTTTGTAGATTGCTGCTGTTCTGTCTCTATTAGGCTTTAGAGTGAAGATCGTTTGGGGGGTTTGTTGGTGTGGTGCAAAAGTTGCTCGAAAAAATCTCAGGAGCATGTCTGAGGCAGCAGGGGAGCTGCCAATTTCTGTGGTTTCATCAGGCTTGTGGGTTTCATGGAGGGAGTAAACCTGAGAATCAGTTTTGGGTTGTGTGGAATTCCAATTCATCCGTTTTGAAATGGATGTTGGAGAGAGGTGGTCAAGAGAGAACAAAAAATATTCTTAGGGGATTCTCTTGGATTTTGTTGTTCTCAAAGCACAGTAACACACTGTTGATGCTGGAGTAGACATGTTTGGTTTGTCCACCTCTAGTGCAGCAGAGGTGAGTTCAAAGATCACATTTGAGCAGAATGAAACAACTGATGTTGCAGGCTGAAATTGACAGACTTAAGCAAGAGAAATGCAAGAAGAAAATGCAGCCAATGGTAGCAGAGAAGCAGCAGCCGCGAATCCGGGCTAAAGGGAAGACTTAAGAGGAAGAAACTCAAAATCTAGCTGAGGCCCACAAAGCCCCGGTCAAAAAATGGAGCTAGAGAGTGAACGATGAGAGCCAGCTGAGAAGGACCACATTGAGAAAGAAAGGGTTCTTGCTCTTCAACAAGACCTGGAGATGGCCACAAGGAAGGAAAAGGAGAGAGCTGGATAGAGAAAAACAAGAAGCAGCTGAGCGAGAGCACATTAAGAAAGAAATGACTCTTGCTCTTCAACAGAAGGCTGCCCCCAGCTATGATGAGGAGAAGAACAAGGCCTGCATGAGAGGAACCATCATGTGGCCCACCAGGGAAGTGGTGAGGGCAAAGAAACAGCATGCAGCATCCAAACAGCATCCAACAGCTGCAGCATCCAAAACTTCCACCGTCAAGAAGGAACGGGGGAAAAACTACAGCTTGCCAAGAAATCTCCAAAGACAAAGAAGCCAGCAGCAACCAAGAAGCCCAAGAGCCCCAAGAAGCCCACGAATCCCAAGAGAGTGACCAAAAAAAAAAAACGCTGCCCCAAAAAAACACAAGTAATAAGGCTGCCAAGCCCAAGATAGCCAAGCCTAATGCAGTCTAGCCAGATTCAGAGCAGGAAGAATCAACATAAAAACTGTAGAACAGGGGGTGAAGAAGAGAAAAGCAGAAAATAAATTCAGACACAGCAAACAGAGGGACAGAGAGAAGGAGAAAGTAAGAGTGAAGTTTATGTGGTCAGGTTTAAATCACCAGCCCATTGAAAACCTTTGAACTGTCCTGTGTTCTCCACCTGACATTGCAACTCCCTACATAGACTGTCCATTTGAGCTGCAAGTGGACGCGAGTGGTGTCGGTTCAGGTACTGTGTTGTTTCAGTCTGGAAGTCGTGGGGTTGGGGGTCACGTGACCTTTACTTTGAAAATCTTGACTTGTACCACTTAGGTTGTTCACTCAGGAATATGGAGGCTCTTGCTAAATGGTCCTCTCATGGTCTATATAGACAATAACCCCATCATTTTTCTGAACCTCTTGTCATACTTGAACCATTGATTGATGCACAGGTTTTTGTTTCTATAATCATATTGCTTATACATTCGTAACATTAAAGGCTTTAAAAACTCTTTGGCGGATTCTCCATCTGGAGAAAGTGGCTCTCAAACTGGTTACTAATCTTTGTGTCTTGATGCAAGCTCAATAATCCAGGTATGCAAATCAAAAAAAGAGGTGAATTGGTTCACTAAAACCGGTGACATCTTCAGTCTGAGCTGACTGCAAGCATTCACCCCTTATAAACTATACATCGATACCACACAACAATAAGCTGGGATCATATGCAAGTTGGGTCATCAACTGCAAATTCAGTAGCAATGAGCACTATTCACAAAGGATTGGGGGATATTTGCAATCACGGCATTGTGTTTTCTGGTCTTTTGTTGTTCTTCTGCAATTCTTAAAGTGCTTCTCCAGGTGCCAGTGTTACTGGGTGCAGATAAGAGAGTGACATGATGATCAAGGGTCATATAAAGGATCAGTTTATATGTGTCATGATTAGTCAAGTCAAGTCAATTTTATTTGTATAGCGCCAAATCACAACAAAAGTTATCGCATGACACTTTACATATAGAGCAGGTAAAAGACCAAGCTCTTTGCAGACCATGATTTACAGAGACCCAACAAGTACCCCGTTGAGCAAGCACTTAGGCGACAGTGGCAAGGAAAAACTTCCTTTTAACAGGCAGAAACCTGGAGCAGACCCCGGCTCTCGGTGGGCGGCCATCTGCTTTGACCGGTTGGGTTTGGGGAGAGAAAGAGACAAACAAACAAATAGATCCAGCCAGGCACACCGAGACCACGATCCACAGGAACCTGAGAGACCACGATCCACAGGACCTGAGAGACCAGGATCCACAGGACCTGAGAGACCACGATCCACAGGACCTGAGAGACCAGGATCCACAGGAACCTGCCAGACGAGGAGCACCAGGACTCCGGAAAAGATAGGAAGTTAGTAACATGATACAGATGGAGAGGGAGAGGAGAGAGGTGCTCAGTGCATCATGGGAAGTCCCCCAGCAGTTTATTAATTAAGCAAAGGTAAAGCAGCAAAGGTAATGTATTTATACTCAGAGACAAAGTCAAAAAT
>OMLC01067395.1:0-11598 GCA_900302585.1 Regalecus glesne | reverse complement strand
TTGCTCTCATCACATGGGGCGAGTGACAGGCCGCTCTCGTGCCTGCCGGGCTGACAGCCATCACATCAGTTCTGCCTCTACATCAATCATGGGTGCCACCATATTGGCACTGTTAGATGGGGGTAGGTGAGTAATGAATTGACCTGGGCTTTCTATTATCGGAGCTGGAAAATATTTTAATGTAATATCCATATCGTGATCCAATGAGAATTGATATCATGTAGGATTTTGAAAGGAAAGCCAATTCATTTGGTCACTATTCCAACAATGAAATGTGTCCCCTGCATCTAAATCATCCTATGTATAAGAGCAGTGGGCAGCTACAGCCCCCAGGGAGTAGCTAGGGGTTCAATGTCTTGCTCAAGGACACTTCAACATGCTTTCTGATTATGTCATAGTAGATAGAGTCATCAGTTAGTGGATATATATAATTATTAGTAAGTGGCATCATAGGGCGGCATATAAAAATCCTACCATAGTAATACTTAATGAAGTAGTAGCAATATATGTACTACATGGTGACTGTATCATAGCTGCCCTGTGGTAGAAATGGTATAGTTACCACAGAGTGGTCATATCATAGCAGTACCACAAGTGGTACATTTACTACTTCGGGATCATATCAAAACAGAGTGTGTATTTCAAGTCAACTATATGTGTCGTGTCACCAAGAGAAAAGGGATTAGATGAATCAAAGCACAGAGCAGATTCACATTGCACAGGTTCCATATTGTCATTTCCTGTTATTAAAGGCTTCATGGACATTTTCCTAACTTATTCATCTATTTTAGCTGAGTGAAATGAACAATCAGTGCCCACATTCAAATGGAGAGAATTTCTCTATCACCTTCTGCCATTCTAGACTAACTGTCTAGAACAGTCACAGCTCACACACCCCTATGCGCTGGTCCCCTGGCACAAACAGAGCAATATAGTGCACGCTGCTCAGTGCCAGGAGGATTGCCATGACTTGTACATCAGGGATACCAGACAGACGCTGGCCAAGAGGATGGCACAACACAGCCGAGCTAGTTACACATCAGGCCAGGACTCCGCAGTCTAAATCCATCTACAGGCCAGTGGCCAGTCTTTCAAGGATGAGGATGTTCACATCATTGATAGGGAGGAACGCTGGTTCAAATGGGGAGTCAAAGAGGCCCCCTACGTATGTGAAGAGGGAACGACCGTCCCTGAACTGGTGGGGGGGGTGTTACATCTGTTGCCATTTGACAATGCTGTAATTGCAGCTATTCTCCTATCATCTGTGAGTAGATCCCATCACTATTGTAACTATAGTTAGTAGTCACAGCAATCTGGACATGAAACCATCATTTTTGTTAATTATCCCACTGTATTGTTTATAAGGGTGGGGATGCCAGTCAGTGACCTCTTCAGTCAGTTGAGACTGAAGAGGTCACCTAGAGAAGTGGTGAAACATATCTCTTTATAAAGGAGTCCATATTAACCGATTCAACGTTCTGTGCCAGACAGTTTGTCCTGCTTTTGAATATCACCTCTTATCAACATCAAGTCATGTTCTATCACTTTGACCGATTTTCATGGCGAAGCTTTTTTTTTCAAACCATAGACCCGTCAACACAATCCCGATGGGCTCCACGAGGGCTTGCACTAACATGTTTTTGTCATATGTAATGAAGGCAAGCAGCCATACCTCACTGGCGTCTGCTGTAGGTTACCGCTATGCTTCTGCGTGTCCGCCATACTAGAGGGTTCAAGATTTGCTAGTGAACAAAAGCAGTGTGTTTGGGGAGATGCAGACTTCCCTGCAAAATCAACTGTAACTCAATCAGTTCTGAACCGGTTTTCCTAAAATTTGGTTTGTTGTAAATGGGAGGAATTGATCCTTCAATGGTTACTCGCTGAAACTAAATTCAGTTACTGGGAGCAGATCTAATCAGCTCTATGCCAAAGCATTAACTTTTCGGACTGAACAGCCACAACTTCCTCTGGGACATGTAGGCTCTGATCTATGAATAGGAAACATCAAGTGTTAATTATGAAAGTGGTTGGCTACAGCCAACTTCAAGGCACAAGCTCTGCCACTGAGCCACTTTCAACTTTAATGAGTTTCACAGAAAATGTAAATGTTTATGTCTATTATACTGTTTTTAACCACCTGGTTGCTGGAATAACTACAGGTCTCACTGACATGTGTCCTCTCAGAGAGATGAAAAATCATGACCTGGGGAGGGTCATCATGCCACACAGTTGGATGAGATCTACAGGATAGATGTGCTTCATCACAACAACAAGGTGAGTGACAGCCACCTTACTCCAGCTCATTTTATGGACTATGGGACGTTTTACGGAGTGTTTGTGATGAAGACTAAATCAGACTATTGTCAGAGTGAAGACTTTACTCAATTTTATTTGATTAATCGCAGAGCAGGTCTCTCCACATTCAAAGACATGTTTGAGTGCAAACTAATAGGTGGCACTTTATCTGTTGAACACAGTGGATTGTTCAATAGAACCAAAATAGTTTCATTCAAGACAATAACAATGAACTGGATCCAGCTGTCCACGCACACTGTACACTCTATGGCCTAAGGAACAATCCTTGTTTTATGTTGCTGTTGGGGTTTTACTGCAGGTTTGATGAGCAACCGTTCAGACCCCTCACCCCTTCCAAGAAGAATGCACAACAAAATGCATATGCTGCCAGCCCCTATCCCCTCTTCATCACCCCCCCCCATCTACTCTCAGGATCTGTGTTGAGGACGTGTGCCAACTCTTCCAGAGACAGAGGACAAGGAAGGCACCAGGCCCGGATGGCATGTCAACCTCCTGTTTGAAAGTCTGTGCTGACCACCTGGCCCCCATTTTCATACTGATCTTCAACTGTTCACTGAGCTGTGTGAAGTCGCCTCCTGCTCTAAGAGTTCCACTATCGTCCTGGTCCCTGAGAAAACCTGTATCACAGGATTAAATGGCTACAGGCCTGTTGCCATAAAGTCTGTGGTTAAGAAGTACTCTGAGGCACTAGTGTAGGCCTACCTGAAAGAACTCACAAACCCCCTGCGCAACCTCCCATAGTTTGCCTTCTAAGCAACACCTCAACCCCCCAGGGAAAAACACAAGGGACCCGTTTGTGGACTTCATTATAACATTCAACACCATCTTCCCAATTATTCTCCACTCCAAACTCACCCGGCTACATGTACTAGCCCCCATCTGTCAGCGGATTATAAGCTTCCTGACAGACAGGAGGCAGCAGGTGAGGCTGGGGTAATCAAATACAGCACCCGGACAATCAGCATTGGTGCACCCCGGGGATCTATGCTCTCCCCTCTACTATTCTCACTCTATAAAATCACAACACTTCAGGAGAACTGTCTGTTAAACTCCTTAATTTTGCAGATGACACAACCATCATTGGTCTTATCCGGGATATTGATGAATCTGCATATAGACAGTAGGTTGAACAGCTGGCCCTCTTGGTGCAGCCACAAAAATCTGGAGCTGAACATGCTCAAAACTGTGGAGATGAGAATGGACTTCAGGAGGAGCCCCAACACCGCCGCCGCCATACTCAACAGCATGGTGTCTGCGGTGAGAACCTGCAGAATTCTAGGCTCCAGAATCTCCCAGAACCTAAGATGGACACCTAACATAGACAAAGTCATTACAAGGCCCAACAAAGGATGCACTTTGTCCTACAGCTCAGGAAGTTCAACCTGCTTCTAGAACAACTGATTTAGTTCTAAACTGCAACAACACGGTCTGTCCTCTGCACATCCATCACCTTCTGGTTTGGTCCGTCCACCAAACAGGACAGGAACAGACAGTGAGGTCTGCAGAGAGAATGCATTGGTGCTAACCTGCACTCCATTCAAGACTTATACATCCCAGAGTAAGGAAACAGGCAGGCAACATCACTGCAGACTCATCATATCCTGCTAAAACCCTGTTCCAACTCCTCCCTCTAGTAGGCACTACAGAGTACCACAGGCCAAAACAACCACATATAGAAACAATATCGTTCCATGAACTGTCATTCAGATGAACAATTAACATTGTCAAATTCAAGCACATATCTTGAATATACTACACCTTGTGTTTTATTACTTATTTTCCCCTGAGCACAGTCAATCGTGTATATATCTGAGTTGTCATTCTATGTGAAGTAGCGAGAGACATAAAACCAGAGTCAAAGTCTATGGATGTGAAAACCTAGATGATTGTAATTCTGATATATAGAGGTTACTGGTGGTATTGCTACGCGAGGTGAACATAAAACAAAATGTACTATGTGACATTGTCAAGTTAGTGAGTGACTTAAATCAACTTAACCATTGAACGGGTCACCTTAGACATCACTGCAACAATTAACCCCACCCCCCCTTTCTGGGAGCTTTGGCAGGAGCCACCACTGTTTACTAATGATCCTTTCTGAATATGCTCTCATCTGTAAGATCTAAAAGTCCCCCACAAAGTGTTGTTCCATTCTGGAGGAAGTCACTCCAAAATATTGTATAATTCATCATTATGCCTCCTCAATAATCCCAGTGAGAAAATCACAAAAAGAACTGAATTGATTGTTTAGGGATTGTGATATTTGCTTTTGTCAATATCCCCCAGCCTTACTTTCTTTTCAATATCTCCTCTTCTCAGGAACACTGAGCACTCTGCTCCTCTCAGCAAGGACAATTCTTACCAATACTAGCAGGCATGCAGATAGACTAGTGTAAAATAACCATGCAGGTCCTCTACCCCTCTCACAGACCACATTAATCAAATCAAACACTGTAAGATCAGCATGCATACAGTGGTATAAAACACTGATATGTGTGGGGATGTGACCTAAGCACAGTTTACACGGTTCGAATGCATCTGAGGTCTCTGATGTATTATTTTTTTATTTCAAAGTAGGGATTGAAAAGCAGAGAAACAGTACCATCTCCTGGCCTGGAAAACAATTTGAGATTTGCTCTACCTCAGGAAATAAACCTATGCTGAGACATCATACACAACATAGTTCACAACACTTCAACTCTCTTGCGTACTGTGGTGTCAGTTTGAATAGCTATGAAGAGGAGGAAAATCGGAGCCAGCAACTACATCCCCTCCCTGACTACTAGAAAACACCAAAGGGCCTTTGTGCAAGATTGTTCACTTCAACAGCAGTAAGTTGTGACAGAACACCCATGTGTGCAAGTGGAGGAACACGGAGATAAAAAGGGCTGGGAAAAAACCTCTTGCAGGCCCATTCTTTGTATAAATCATAACTGAAGGCATCATAAGTTACTTCTGAATAAAAAATTATGCGAGGAAAATTTTACCCCACTACTTAAATGCACCAGGACAGATATTCAGAGATGAGATAACCTCCTGTTATCACTAACTGGATGCATTAGTGTCATAAAAATGAGTACTTTCCTTAAATGCTCTGTTTATTTCAATATATCTCAACTTGAGTTTCGAAAATAGCATTTCAATAAACGGGACCAATATATTTCAGCATTCAGCAGAGGGCCGCGGTAGCTCAGGGATAGAGCACGCGCTTCAAAAACTAATGAGCCAGAGGCTGCAGGATCGAACCCACTGCAGGGCATCGGGAAAAGCATCTGGCCCTAATCTCCCACGCCTGCCCTGAGATGAAATGGTGACCTGTCCAGGGTGTTTCTCCGCCTTCTGCACAATGAGCACTGGGATAACCACCAGCAGATCCATGACCCAACCTTTATAAAAGCGGATTGCTGATGTATGAATAAATGAAAATGAACATATTTCATCATTTATTTGGAATCGTAAACCCCAAAAGTACTCATAAGTATTTGATGCAAAGAACAAACCGATCAGGAGGGCTAGCCTTATTAAATTCTATTATTGGGCGGTGAATGTAGAATGTATGCTTTATTGACCAAGTGTTCCATCTGCACAGACACCAGCATGGCTTTATATTGAAACATCACACTGTGGTCAAATGTCACAACCAGTCCTGCTTGGTTCAGCTATTTCATTAGAACTGTATACTTGCAAACTGTAAGTACATTATCCTTTCACTCAGAATACGGGTACAGTGTTGGAAGAAGTTTGAATTACATTCGATGTCGACTCGGGCATCAATTTATTCTAATTATATGTTCTCTACCTTCTATGATAGATTCTGTTTTTAAGATCTAGAACAGTAATGGTAAACATAGTTTTAAGGATGTGCATATAAATAAGATATTTGCCTCATTTTCTTATTCATACATTCATTCATGCCTTCTTTCATCATCAACTGCTTATCTGAAGTCAGGTCATGGATCTGCTCGAGCTGATCCTGGCACTCATTGAACGAAAGGCGGGGAAACATCCTGGACAGGTCACCATTCCATCTCCGGGAAGGTGTGGGGTCTTAAGGACAGACGCCTTTCTTGATGCTCCACGGTGGGTCCTGCAGCCTCCCGCTTATTAGTTCCTGAAGTGTGCACTCCACCCCTGAGCTACCACGGCCCCCATTTTACCCAGTTGAATCAAAATTGTAATATCCCTCAGACCTATTCCTTCTATTACTTATTTGAAACGTCATAAATAACAGATATCTCCAGTTAGTTCCCCTGTTTATCAGCTGAAACAACCTTAGATATGATTCTTGACATAATCGTGCCCAACAGAGGAGTTATCAAAGTGATATATGATATAATATTGACTTTGCATTCCCTTCTCATGCCCTGATTAGATCCCAGCGGGGACGTGATTTGGCATCTGGCCTTCGTCCTCAATTTGTGGGGCACGGGCTCCAACAACTCAAGGTCTGATACTACCTTCATTTATCCAAGGCAAAGTTGGCTGTGGTTCGTGCAGGGGCAGAGCCCTTATACAATAGATGTAAGACTCAATCACACTTTTCAGACTTGTCCAAATCTTCATAATTATTTGACATGAATATTTGATACATTTTCAAAGGTTTATGGAGTCACATTTTCCCCTCTCCATTTTATTACAATCTTCAGAGTAGTACCAGAGGACACACTCCTTCCCAGACATTACTGGGATGCTATTGTGTTCGCTCACTAAATTCCTAGATGACTTAAACTTATGAAGTGGAAGCAGGAGGCCTCCCCCACACATGACCAGTGAGCTTGATCATGAGGTTTTTAACCCACGGAGGAAATAAAAATATACATTAAGTGGCTCTATAGGTAAATTTTACAAGACGTGGCGACCAAGTTTGACAAATATGAAATCATTAAATCTGTGTACTCTTCCATTACTGATTCTTATATAAACCAATAATACAATGTAGATTGGCTATAGAAAACCATGAATAATACAGATGTCTATTTTTTTGTGTATGAATGTACGTGTAGTTATGTTTATATTTTTATAGTTTATTTACATTTTATCTATTACTGTTATTATCATTATAATCATTATTAATTTAGAATTATTATAATATTATGATTATTGCTATTATTATTATTATTATTATTATTATTGCTGTTGTTATTACTTTGTCTGTATTGTGTTCTGTGTTTTATTTTGGATTTTATCCATTTATCATTTCATTTTAGTTCCACAATTTGTCTTTGTTTTTCTGGGGGATATAAAATGGACAACATGCCCCTTTTTTGTATTTTGGTGTTTCACAACAAATGTATTACAAAGCTGTTATGTTGCTGAAGAAATGGAAAACATATTTTATAAAGCAAAATACATTTTATCAAAGTATTATCTGATAGAAAGAAACTAGAAACAACCCATATGAATGATATATAAGTACACTGACCTTCAAACCCACCCCTGACATACACCCTAAGGCTGCTAATGTCCTGGCAAACCCTGATTCAGTACTACACCCTGGATATATTTGAGATTTGCCCTGTTTTTTCAGATAGTAGCTGAAAGGATGGGAATTAACTGGCACAAAGAAGATGTGGAGCTGTGTGAATAGAGATCAAGCTCATAACAACATCAAAGCACTACATAAAAAGCTCCCTTTTGAGTTTTTTTTATGTGCCAATATCCTATTAACATGTGAATGGGGACATTAAAAGGTTGTTCATTCAAGCCAAAGATTCTTCTGACTTAAAATGGAAGCACAAATGTGGAAAATTACAATGATTTCAACAGCAAGGGAAGATCAACTGACAATGGTGCACAACAAGAATTAGGTAAATTTCTATATGCACCCCTAATGTGCGTCTCATTATGGAGTAATATATGGGGAGTGTTGATCCTCCTGTGGTTTCATGAAATACAAATTTACTGGTCCTTCTGAAAATGTCATAACTTTCTACATAAATTGACATGAGTAAATATGATCATCATAACCAGCATAGAGTGATCTGTTTAAACCTAGAGACTTAAAGATGAATAAAACTTTGATCATTCTCGTGAGTTTGCTGACATCTTCAGTTTGGTATCCATGAGGTGTAAAACATGCCAGGCCCATCTTGGTACTCTGTGATGTAAGCATAGCAGCATAAACACTGCAGTAGCTAGTGAAGCTAATAATGGAGGTAGGTCTGCCAAATTAAGCAGCACTGACGATACTATTGGCAATTGTTAGTGCTGCTTTTCTGTCAAAGCTGAAAGGTGTGCTGGCACACCTAAATCAAATAGACCTATAAGTAGTGCATCATTTTGCAGAAGAAAAACAATCTAAAGGATTTAAAAAATTAAAAAAGCTATCTCATTTTATCATTAGGAAGTCTTAGACAGCTTGGCTCTCCTTGGCCATTCTGAATTTTGCAGATTTAATATCTTTTTTTTTAATCATGAACTTATCAGCTTAACTCTGGCTAGCAAGTAGATGGAAATACTAGAGATTAGATCTGTAAATACCTCAAGCCACAAGATCAGCGAGGAAGATAACATTTCAGATTAGCCTGAAATTGGAACTGCTCAGTCTGACCTAGAATTGGGCCAATTACCCTCTAATGTGTACAAAGCCTTTGTCACAAAATGGCTAAAAAACACAGCTTTAGTTGTTTGCTAGGAAAATTTGTCGAAAGCAAACAAGGTATTGTTCAGCACCAATGTGCTTTAAATTCATATAATTATAAACAGTCTCCTTATGTAGGCCACTGGGCAGTTCTGCTAGGGCAAATGGGGTTGACCGACATTCTCAGTGGCACACTGACAACAAAAGAAAGTGCAAGCCTTTCTAAGGAGCTGTCCTCCAAAACATTTCCAAGTCACCCCTTCTGGTGTCAATCAACTGTCTAGGCAGCAGCCCTCCAACTTCATACAGATGCTAGTTTCCAGGGATGGCTGGTATAAATTGTCCAAAGGGATAAGCCCTCCCTATCCTTTACAATGAAGATAAGAAAATTATTATTAAAAAGCTAAAAACAGAAAGCTTTCAGTTTTGGGGGACTTAGGGCAGCAAGAAAACCAAATACCCACAAGAAGACAACTGGATACATCTAAACAGGCTTAGTTTCTACTGCCTAAACACTTCCCAAGCATAAGCTACCATTCATCTTAGTGGTGAGTGAGTGACAAGCGTAGTGGGACGCCCCTTTAATTTGCTAATCACTTGAACTAAATTCCTCCAGCCCTGAGGCCAATTACTTTTGAGCAATGGTACAGAGTAATGTTTATATCAATGATGTTTATATCCTGGCATTTGATTTACTTTGCAAGTCCATTTATATTGTTGTATCTTCAACTACTAACAGCCCTGTGCAGGGCTGATGTGTAGTGGGCTTCATCTATGTGGCATCTATCCCCCATCCCCCAAGTATACAGGATTTCATAAAATTGCTCTTTTTTTTTGCTTGGAGGTGTGCTAGTAAATAAGATTATCATGTGGTGATGGATGAAAAGAAAACTTGCCTAGTCTTCAGTCTTGATATGACGTAAAGATTGAGATCACAGGTCTATGTGCATGTACAGTACCTCCTCCTGGTCCAACATGTAGAGCTGATTTCCGGAGATCACACAGAGACGGGGGTCCCAGCGGTCATGCGAGGCACGGTCGGGCAGGGGATGATTGTAGGAAGGGCGGTCAAAGGAAGGGCGGTCGTAGGAGGGACGGTCATAGGAGGGATTGTGGAAGGCGTGGGCGTGTTGGGAGCGAAGATGGTGGTGATAGTAGGAGGGGGAGATGGCACACCTCGCATCTGTATAGGAAAATAGGATAGGTGGGCAGGGAAGTAGGAGGGATTGGGAAAGGGAAGGAAAGAGGGAAGAGAAGGGAGTCAGTAAGGACGCCTGTTTTCACAGCATCAGTCTAGGAGTGTATTTCCGGTTCTCATGAAGAGGAAGTCTTAGTTGTGGCACCACAGCTCAGGAGACTCTGAGACTTTTAGCATTAGCCTTCCTCCATGTTTGAGCCAGAGCCCTTGCTGTCCTGTATGTCACACAAAGCTGTAATCTGAGTGGACGCTTTTTCAAGAGGTAAACATCACAGGATTAAGCTGTCACATGATGGTGAAAAAAACCACCTTACTCCAGCTGGGGCATTATTATGGTGAGAGCGAAGTTGCCGAATATAGTACCTTGGGTGTCACAAACTGGTAATATTTTCCACTATGCCACTATTCTATAGGAGCAGTGGGCAGCTGCAGTGAGGTCCAGAGCACTTTAGCCGACCCATTGGGCACATACTATATTTGCAGGTTCATGATGGAAGTGTGGTTGATTCTACTCCTTGCTGACAATGACCTTTAACCCCTCTGTGTAATGTCTCTTGACAGGTGACAGTATTCTGAGGAAATACAATGGACACTGACCAAGGTACTGCATACAGACTGCACCTCGCCGCGACCTCCTTCTGACACCGAGC
The DNA here is from genome assembly GCA_900302585.1 of Regalecus glesne. Classification (NCBI taxonomy): domain Eukaryota; kingdom Metazoa; phylum Chordata; class Actinopteri; order Lampriformes; family Regalecidae; genus Regalecus; species Regalecus glesne. The sequence goes on along the minus strand of OMLC01067395.1, from coordinate 854 downwards.
CAGATAGAGTCACCGTCGGACCATAATACAGTGCTGCATCCTGTCAGAACGGATTTTGTTACCGCATGAGCATTTCTCAACCTCCCACCATCTCTCGATGCCACAGCAGTAAGCCACAATAGTGGCTTCCAATTATGGCAAAATAACAGCTGAGTTTATCTTTCAAGTTCCCGCTTGAATTATGAATCCAGCTCCTGAAAAATGAATGAGCTGCTAAACAAGCATAGCTTATTAATACAGACCACTCAGCATGGATGCTAATTTGTGGAAGTACTTTTGAGTTATTTCATCCATGGAACCACACGCCTCGCCGTTTTAATAAAAGGCGTTTAGCTGATGCTTTACACAGTGACCGGTGTTTGATGAGGCCGAAGGCAGTCATTGTCTTTCTTAAAGGCACTTGAGCGAGACGTATGGCTATCGTATAAATCAAATTATGTCCCTGCCCGTTATTTTCATCCATTTTCATTTATTTTATTTTAGCCTGGAAAAAAACAAAAACAGTAGAGAAATGTAGAACCATAACCAGCTGTGGGCATGACTCCATTTCAAAACCTCTTGGGATGACAACCAAATAAGGGCAGCGTGGCTCAGGAGGTAGGGCAGTCTTCTAGTAATCGGATGATTAGTGTTTTGATCCCCAGTCCCTGAAGAAAGCATACCAAAGTGTATTTCGGCAAAACACTGAACCCCTAACTGCTCAAAACCTGCAATAAAATGGTGACCTGTCCAGGGTGTCTCCCTGCCTTCACCCAGCGGAGGCTGAGAGAGGCTCCAGAATGACCCCCTGAACTGATTTTGGATAAGAGGTTGACAATGAACGGATAGGATGACATATATTATAAACCACCTCA
>OMLC01067394.1:0-12744 GCA_900302585.1 Regalecus glesne | reverse complement strand
AAAATATTGCATGTAAGTATGGTTTTGACCAATAATCTGCATGTAATGCAAGTAATGTCAAGTGCCTCTGAAGATCAATGGTCTCACTCTTTTTTCAGGAATGGTGTAAAAAAAGCGAACTCCTAATGCAAAAAGATCTATGCATTTGGATTAACTGTGTAAGAATCTTATTTTGAGATGGCATAAGGCCCACAAGTCAGACTTTATTAAAGTTATCCATCATGTTGGCTATTGGGGTCTTGATTAAAATGACCATGTTGTATCTTTCATATTGAACTCAGTGAAAATAATTCGAGTGAAAAATATCTATCAAAACCAACCACATGTATTTATTGGAAGATGTTTAAGCGAAAAAAGTTCAAAGAAAACTCTTAGATAACTTGGTAAAATGCATCAGAACAAATTTGCATGGTTCTCCAGGACCATTCAAGATTATAATTATAATCACTGCCATATATATAGTCGTGTATCTGTTGTGGTGAATTTCTCATGGATATTGCATTTGTTAGAAACAATCACATACACGTTTCATAAAACATTAAAACTGGATAAAAAAATCACATAGCAGAATTGAATTGTACATTGGTTTGCAGTATGAAGGCTAGTACGTTTCTTTCCCTGACTTCTCCTTTATCTTGGTGGGTTTTCAACAGTCAGACGTTCACTCTTGACAATCCCACATGAAATTTAGAGTCACCCTCTTGTTGGACCTTCCTTACCCTCCGTTTCTCAGGCAATATGGAGCGCTGTGTGACGGAAAAAGGCAAGAGACATAGAGAAATCTGGCAAGAGATACATAAAAAGTTAGAGTAGATGTCCAGCCTCCAGAGTTGGCCTGTCTTCCATGTTTGTCTCTTTGTAATCCCTTGGTAGTCCTCAAGATGGTGCCCTTACTTTGACAGTGCTTTGGAGGTCCAGTCCCCTCAGCAGCATTGCTCAGCCTCGATAAAACCCTCTTTCTCATGACCTCCAAGCTCAACCTCAGCATAACTTGAATTACATCCCTGGTTACGGAACTTCATAGAAGGCCAGTAGTTATTAGAGCGTCGCTGTAAACAACAGGAAATTCATCAGTGTTGCAGATAGACACAGATTAAAGCCACTAAAGGCACAACCTGATGAAAAACTCTTTGTGGTTGAATGTGCTTTACTTTACAGAATCAAACCTCAACTAGAAATTTTGAAAATACAGCCTTAGAGTAGAACAGATTCTAAATAATTTTGCTAACCTGCATGAGGTAGAAAGGTGGAGCAACTGTGGGGTGTGTGTTGATGTAGTAGACAGCCAGCAAGGTCAGGGCTACCAGCAGAATGAGGGCAGCTACTACACCCGCAATAATGGCTGTATTCTCTGTCATCCCTGTGTGATTTGGAGGGCCTGTCTGCAAGTCTGAAAGAAAATAAAAGAAATGATCCATGACACTATATCCAGAAAACTATATGTGCTAATGGATGTTTATAGCCTTAATGCAAGAGAGGAGGGCTTTTCACCAGATGGTTACTGATGTGAATCACCATTTGGCCAATGATAAATATGTGCAGAGGAAGCAAATATTGACCACCAACCCCTACAGGACCATTAATGAGCTTTGCGCGTGTGTATTTGTATGAAAGTGAGTTTGTGCATTTCTGCAAAAGGTGCATGCAAGCATGCACAGGAAACAAAAATTGCTTGAGCAAAGATTTTTTTAATCAATCTACTGTTGAGAAATTGAATTGATATATTTTGAAGTTTGAAATGCTACAATAAGTAGGGGGGGCAGACAAAGCAACAGCAACACACCACATAAGTACATGACAGTCAGTAGAACAACGCAGAAATGAAACAGACATATTCACAGTGATGGCAAACATCAAGGTAAAATGCAACAGGATATGGTTTTATTTCCTCATTACTCTTGTCCTCTTTAAATATAAAAAGGACCTGGGGCATTTTCCCTCTGATGCAAGAAGAGCTTAGCAGTTAGCAGACTCACCACGGGCATTGTAGTTAATGTGTAGTTTGGTGTCATCTGTGGATAAAGGAAATTGTTGTGTGGAATAATGAGATGGGAGGAGGGGGCCTGACTTATATAGACAAGACAGTCAGCCAGGATAATTTTAGAAACAGACACATGTAGCACAAGGCTCTGTCCCTAGTTTGAAATGCAGCGATGCTGTTCAAATGTTGCAAATATCAGTGAAAACACGAAGAGTAAATGTCTAGCAAAGAACACCCCTCATGTTACTGACCATGTTTACATACAGCTCCAAATTTGACATCGTTGACCCAAAAGCTTCCAGTTCAGTTGAACTACTACCCTGGATTTCATCTGGACACCACTTTTTATTGAGAAAAAGGTTTCCTCACTCATACAGGTGACATATCAGTCTAAACTGACTGCAGCCATCCTCACTGTTATAACTGTTACAGTTGCATAGCAACTGAAAACAAAGATGGATTCATACGCAAACTGTCTATTTATTGGCGTATGAATGATAATGAGTACTATTTATAGAGGAATAGGGAATAGTTACAATCACATTATTGTAAAATGGTGATGGATGCACTCTTAGCCTCCTCGATCCAGGGATTGTTGTTAAATAAATCGTTTCTTTTATCAGTCCCATAACAGGAAGTTTAGAATTCTCTGCATTTTAGCCCATCCTATTGTATAGGAGCAGTGAGCTGCCGACATATGGCACTCGGGGAACAGTTAAAGGTTCTGTGTCTTGCTCAAGGACACTTCAATATGCTTCCTGCAGAACTGATAATGATAATAATGATAACAATGATAATGATTCCCTTATCAGTCCTGCAAGGGGAAATTTGTTCTCTGCATTTTTGACCCAACCTATTGTATAGGAGCAGTGAGCTGCCAGCATATGGCGCTCGGGGAGCATTTAGGGGTTAAGTGTCTTGCTCAAGGACACCTCGACATGCTGTGTGCAGGACCTGCAACCTTCCGATTGCCAGGCAACCGCTCTACCCACTGAGCTATGCCACCCCTCTTTTTAAAAAATTGTAATTCCCTCTTCACATAAATGCCCTCTTTGTATCACCGTTCAAATTTGTAATCCTCCCTATCGAGGATGTGTACATCCTCATCCTTGAATGAGTAGCTACTGGCCTTTAAAATGGGGCCATGGTAGAATATGCCTCCAAGTCAGGTTTCATAGGTTTGAGTCCATCACGGGGTGTTAGGAAAGGTCATTTGGCCTTAATCCCCCATGCTCAGTAAATGTGAGGTATATTATGTAAAGTACTTTGAGTGATCACTAGAAGAGAAAAGTATTGTATGAAAATTAATCCATTTGTCATTTAATCTTACTGGTTACTGGAGCCTATATCAGCATCTTTCTAAGTGAAAGGCAGGGAGACATCCTGAACCATTCACCTGACCATTTGCAGGGGAAATACACAAACACACCTTCACTCACCCTCTTATTAATACCCTGCTGACATGCTTTGCTTCGCATTGTGTGAAGAGTAAATAACAAAGTCTTTTCTGTCTGTGTATTAGAAGAGTGTATTGTAGAAAAGTGCCCAACTTTGAGATTAACCATCACTCTGCTTTGGGATAATACAGTGATGAGGTGACAGAAAACCTCAGTGAGATCATGCTGGAGAGAAGCGTGTGCCTGTCTATGGCCATTTTCCTATTTAGGGAATACTGAACTCTGCAAAGAGCCCTGCTCTTATTCTGCATCTGAAATTGTATGCCATCATACTATTTGATGTTCCAAAATATGGATATGTCATACATATGAATCCATTGTATGCTTCAAATAGGATGGGGCTGAAGCTATTTGACAGCTTCTCCGTGTGGAATTTACAATTACGTGTAGTAAGCTTTGAATAAGAAAGGAGGAAGTTTTGCTTATTTTAACACTCCCTTACCCATAATTTATGAGCTCAGAACAAGTCATTGTCTTACCCTCAGTAAATGGGTGATCTTCAAGCACAGCAGAAGAGGGAGTTGGACCTGGGGAGGATTCATTGAAGGAGCCCATTGATCCCTCAGGTCCCTCCGGATTGTAGTCTTCACATGTGCCTTTTGCCTGCAAGCAGGAAAAGGATACATAATACGGTGGCTCTACTGAGTGAATGAATGTGGATCCAAAGCAATTCATATCTGTTGCTACTGTTTCATTGTATGCTTTCACTCCATATTGTCTCTGTATTGTGGGTAGGAGATCACATAACTCACCTCTTCAGGGCAGTTGTAATCAAGCCACTCTTGTCTGTGGCGGTCGATTCCATCAGAGCACCTGAAACACAAGTGGAGTAGTATGACAGAACACAGGTACTCAAAAGCCACTCATTGGCTAGATATGTGTCTTGTACTTTTAATACATCGTCCTACCGTTGAAGTGTGTTACACCAGCCACAGCCAGTTGTCAAGTTGGATTTGAGGCAGAGATCACAGGTTGTGTGTTGAGGACAAGCTGGTGGGAATCAGAGACATAATGATCTGGTTTTGTGGAAGAGAAAATGAACTGCGAGGCTCTTTAATCGTTTTGTAAGTCTATGGTCCACAGACATACTCACTAGGTAGTGGTGTGAATTCAAAAGCAGATCGGGTGACAATCTTTGTAGTGTCAATTTCAACACGATGGTACTCGTAAATGGTGCTGCGTCTTTCATCTTTCGGAAAAAAACAAGAAAAGTTGGCGTTAGATTTAAGCTTAAAGTCCTACCAAAGTAGTCAGATTTAAGTTTTGATGTATAAAAACCTTTATCATTTTTTTATGGCTATTGGGCTTTTTCTAACTTTTATCCATGACTGATCTTGTGTCTCAGGAACTGGGAAGGAGTGGCCTAATGCTCATTAATCTCCATGAGCTGAGTTATGAGTAACAGGTACAAGCATTAGTTGGCTGTAAGGGTGGGTTTCATAATTTGATGATTTGATTTGATTGGATGTATGTAAATCAGTGTATCTGCTGACAAGGGTCAGAAAAAAGATCCACTGAGCAAATCTGAACAATGGGAGCTCTAATAAAAGGAAAAAAATAGACAAAACGAATTCTTTCTTTTATACCTACCCTTTCCAATTGAAAGAGACAGAACAAAAGGACTTTAACCAAAAAGTGATATCAGGAAATTGTAAAAAAATTGGTCTGATTTTAATGACAGTGCTTTGCTCTCTGTGCCCAGGCTATTCAGGACAATGAATTTGAAGCTGGAAATTTTATGGAGATCCATTTGCAATCATCTGCCATTGCTGCACAGCAATGAATTCTACCTTGTGGTATAAATGGACAGTCACAGGGGTTCAGATGAGGACTCATGGGATCTCATAGAGCTGACCTGAAAGCTGTGAGGAGGGGAGCAGGGCCATGAAAGCATCAGACAGGCCCACTTTAACTGGATGCTCCGCGGAGTGAATCCTCTCCACTGGTAGAGGTACCTGCACACAGGGAGACACAATTGGCATAGAAAGGCTTGGTTACACACATGAGCTGAGGTAGGGGTTATTTTTCTCTTGCATCTGAAACAGGATTTAGTGTTTTGAGCTTGGTTGTATGTATTCGTGTCAATAATGACGAATGCTATTTGTAGTTAAAATGCATAACTTACAACTTTGTAGTTGAAAACAATTGTCCCATTGCTCTGGAGGATAGTCTGGAAAGTAAAAGGTCCTTCAGCCTCCAGACCCTGCAGCAACACTCTGTCCCACTGTACCACAAATAGGTTGCCTGAATTGGGCAAAAATGTGAAGAGACAGATTCAAAGAATTGCACAAGTCCCATAATGTAAACCATTGCTGTTGAAATCACCCACTCACCGTTGTCCATGTACCTCACTGTTGAGTTTTTGGAGAAACTGGGGTCAAAGTTAGCCATCAGGGGTGCAATGTACTGTGTGGCAGTGAGCATTCGATGAGTAATATCCCCTGTAAAGATGAACCCTGGGAAAGGAAGAAGTCAAAGGCTCAACTATCACAGATTCACTTTGTGGTGACAGTATTTGATCCAAATGATTTTCCCTGGTTCTGTTTTTCTATATTTTTGCTATGACTGGGGTTACAACAAGACGATTTTTAAAAAAGACACCAGTGCTACAGAAACAGATGTAAGCCTTAAGTACCTTGTGCCAGATACCAAACATCTCTCATGGTCATTTTTCACTTTCAACGAGTGACAGCCTCTGGAATCAAATGATCTCTGGACTTGTCACCAAAGGATACTTCAAAGTCCCCCATGCTGAAGTCAAGGACTGAAATGCTGCCATTTAGCCAAGATTTATCTATCTTGTCGCAGAGCTTGTGAGAGAATGACGATATCATATGGCTTTAAAATCCACGAACCTCTACATCTGTTACTTATCTACATGAGTCTGGTTTTGCTCAACCGATCTAGATTGTGACTGACTATCCAATAGAAATTAATGGAACATGACATTCTAAAGGAAGAAATAGAATGACCTATGGCAAATTCCACTGTTTTTACTGTAACTTTGGTCATCAAGAAGCAAACATTTTACTGTTATGACTGAATATGAAGTGTGAACTTTTTTCTGGTCGTGATCAGTTTCCCTGAGTTGAGAAATACGCAAATCATCTTCTTTTGTTTTCTTTAGCAATAGACAACACATACCCTGGGCCATCAATGCTCTGTTGTGAAAGCTTCAATATTATTTATGTGTAGACTCTTGGCTATTGCCAATAGAGCAAAAAAAGGGATTTTTTTCCATGCATGGTCAGTCATGTTCCTTTTCAAGTTCATCTTCGACAACTTAATCTCTTGTGATTTGAACCTAAAGTGATGTGCAGCCCATCTTCATGACATACCTGAGAAAACCTCCCCAGCCCCAATATCCCATGTCTGCCAGATTTGAAATGGATATAACCAGATATGAATATAGTGAATATATCTCCTGGGGAAAATATACTGGCTTGTTGAAACTGTTGGCAAGGATAAGGGATGAGAGAGAAAGATACTGGGGGGATGAAAATAAGGGGAAATTTCTGGGTATTGAGACACTTTCTTGTCCAGCCATACAATGGAATTATATTTAACTCAGAAACTAGTGGTGGTAGAAAAAAATGATAAAAACCAAGAACAATAATTGAGACTAGAAAACTAAGCTAAATAGACAGGATAAATATTATTAAGTCCTCTTGCTACATCAAATAAGACACTTAAATGAGGCGCTTGTGAAATGCAAAATGCAGTTTGGGACCCTAAAGGTCCAAATAAAGTTTAATGTCTCCTACTTTAAAACTACTGCAATTACACAATAAATGGACAAGGGATGATAGGATGGCAAAAGGAAGAAAGGTAATCAAATTAGTACATGAACATATAGAGTGCAGCTTGGCAGCTTGGTTTGGCGACTTAAAAAATTGTAGCAGTAAGTGAAGTTTAAAAATGAATGGTGGTGAATTGGGGTGAAAAGAGAAGGCCGGAATATTACATTCAATGAGTGGGATGCATCAGAGAGGGAGAGTTAGATATTGAAAAACTGTATTCAAGAAATCTGGTCTGACGAGGTTTTATCCTTATATTGGGAAAGTTTTGTGACTCTCGCAAAAGCTCTAGAAAGAAGCCAGTTGGTAAAAAATGGAAAATGAAAAAAAGAAGAGGGAGTAATAATAATAATAATAATGGTAATGGTAATAATGAGCTAGCCCACCACCTATTGAACATTCATCAGTGAGTTTTTAAATATTTGTGTTAATGACTATAATTTTTTCATAAACCCACCCTTACATAGTCATTATTATACCATTTATCTGGGGCTTAAGCTGCAATGGAGAATCCACAAATAACTTTCTTCTGCGTAATGATTCTCTTTGAGTGAAAGTTATGGGTTATGGCACACATATTAGAGGATTTGGGACATTTTTAACAACACTCTCAGCAATTAGCATTGTCAAAAGTTTTCCCTGTGAGGTATAAGTTTTGAAACTCAATAGAATATATTAACAAAAAGAATGATTGGCTCTTTTTTAAGCGTCTCCACCCATCATCAGCACAGTTGTCACCACAAAACCCCAATATCCCCCTTGTTATTATGTTATGTTCAATGAATCAACCACCAATTGTAGAAAATGCTTACCGCCAGTTGCTATGGTGATCTGTCTCAGGTAATGTCCATAGAAGGGGAAATCAAATGAAAGTGCCACTCTCTACAAAAAGGGAACATTATATTAGATGTGGCAAGGTATCGTAATGGAGAACATTGTGCAATCATTGCGTATGCTTGTCTTACCGCGGCCTGTCGATGTGCGTTGGACAGTATACCATGGATCCTGACTTGGCCCTGCTGCAGGGCATTCAGATCAACCCACAGATCTTCTGTTCGTCTGTCCTCTGGGCCATAACTGTGCCAGCTGTAGTACTTCTGAGAGTCCTCCTGAGAGAGAAAAACGACATTAGGAAGGACAGGAACGCCCTACCAAAAGCGCAGACTAAAACCTAGACTGTATCACTGATGGTCATCTGGTTTAGCTCAACCCCAAATTAATCAGTCAAACTCACTCAAACTTTATTCATATGGCACGTTTTATACAGTCAAAATGCAACGTGCATGGTTTGTGTTAAGCGAAAATGCTCGGATTAAATAAAAAAGTATCGGAAGGTCAAAGAAGAAAACAGCTCCCTTTAGGTTATTAAGGGGGGAAGGAAAAGTAAAGTAGAGATGACAATAGTGAGAATCCATTTTTATATAATGAGGAAGATGGTGAATTAATAAATAATAGCACTAAAATTGAATATAAATAAAAGACGAAGCCTTGTTGAAATGGCAAGATTAGTAAAATGAATAAAGTGAAGGAACTGTGAAAGAATAACGAGATACGGCGACATTATCCATCCATCATGAAACACTTATCTGAAGTTGTGTTGCGGAGTCATGCTGGAGCCTATCCCAGCGTTCAGTGGGCAAGAGGGGGAGAAACACCCTGGATGGGTCACCATTCCATCAGGGCTGGAGCAGTTAAGAGTTCAGCGTCTTGCTCATAATTGACCGACAGCAGATTTACTGCCAAGACTGTCAGCCTTGTACTTGTTGATAGGGGAGTACTTTTACTTGAGGGGTTCAGCTATTCTTTGACCAGCCATATTGTCCTGCCGTGACGAGTGAAGGATCAAGGCAAGTGACAAAATGCACTACTGGGACTTGCAGGGATTTGTACCCGCTGTGCCAGCTGAGAGAGCTGTTTATGCATTACACATGATGCTTTGGTACCGAGGACCGGCATCTTCCTGTGGATCTTGTAAACTTGATGATGTTATTAACGAGTTTAGCGGTTCTAGGTGACAGAGAGCAATAGTTCTGGGGTTTAGCAGTGGGCTGAGAAAGTGGAACAGTTAAACACAGTGCTTTCACTGCCTCTCTGGCTGTTCCAGATACAGCGCAAATGACCCATTTTCCCTCCTATCACCACTCCCTGACACCAGCCCATGTTTCTAGGGTGGTGTGTGTGTGTGTGTGTCTGTGTGTGTGTGCGTGTTAGTGCATGCATGTGGGAGTTGGTGGGCCTAAGAGATCAGGGGAAGGGAATGACCCCATGCACTTTTGCTCCAACAGCTGAAGCACCTCAGATTGATTTGCGTGAGAGATGGCCAGCGGGAGGCAGAGGTGGAGGATCTTGCAAATTGGGATCAGACCCAGGCAAAGGCAATAACAGCGCCCAGCAGAAGGCTACTTGCAGATTCCGTCCAGGACAAGTGAGTCATTCTCATACGCTTACACAACAAGAATCGCACATGCACACAAATACACATGCACATGCTCAAGGCCACACTTAAACAAACATTGTAAGTTGGCAGGACAAGCCCTTAGTCTGTTTTCAATTTGTTCTGTCAGTGGAGGATAAAAAAGTGCAACACAATTTATTTGGTGGAAATTTTACTCTTGCTGATTCAAGTGAAATATGGATCTGGTATGCAAGGCACAAACAAAATCTCCTCACCCCCCCACCCCGCCGCATAACACACACAGAATGAACACAAGCAATATATCCCAAACCCTGGAAATGACAATAAAAGCAAATCCATTTGCATGTTTTATCTCTATGTGAGGCCTAATAACATTGAATTCTGCTGCTTGTTTTGTGCTTAAGGCCGCATTGAACACCCAAAGGGCTCGGCCTTACAAGCTATCTCATGTTAAGGACTTCTGAATGGAATAGAACAAAGACCCTCTGAGGAAATGTTTTATTTCCTCCAGGGATGCTCATCAGAAAGGATTTCTGTCATCTCTCTCTACTGTAGCTTGAGAGGTCGCAGTAGAGAGGCGGCCCTGTCTGATTTGTGCTGTCATGTGTTTTGGGGAGTTTTTAATACACAGGCTTGTTCTGCGAGGATAAAGAAGAAATGCAGCGCAGATGAGGAAACTAAGCTTTACTCTGAATTGCTGGCAATTATTTCTATATGATGACCTGTTTGAAACATAACGTACATGTACAATGGAACCCCCTGAATCGAACTAAACCCAGACTTCTGGAGGCGGTTACAGTGAGTTTTCAGTAAGCGGCTGATATACGGTCTCACCACCACATGGGTCATGTTGTCAGGAAGAGTATTCATTGCAAACCCTCCGTTCAGTGTATTGCGAGTCACTCGTCTCTGTCCATGTTTGTGCAGGGTCTGCTGATCACCTCCGATTCTGTGCAACCCAGACACAAGCCCGTCTGTTTGCAAGGGAGACCCACTCAGGGCATCTACAAGAAGAAGACAGCAGCATTTATCAGCCTGAAGGTAAACGCACATTGTCATGACATCTGTGGGTGCCGGACAAGCATGAGAAAAGACAGACCTCATTTCACAATTGTAGGGTTGATTCCATGACCAAAAAAAGACTTAAAAAAAGATGTCAAGCACCTCATGAAACTGGCTTCCAGCCCACTCAAAAGCTGACATTACGCTTCATGCTTAGCTGTACCATATGCAAAGATTTGGATTTGGGTTGGTTTTGACCCCTTAAAGATGTCTGAGTGCATTTGAAAATATATGATGTGTTAAGATGTTAAAGAATATTCAATCAACCTATGATCCTCATTGGTGGAGCACTCATCTGGTGATCAGAATGTTGCAGGTTTGATCCCAGCACTTGCAGAGAAGCGTGTCGAAGTGCCCTTGAGCAAGATAATGTTCCTCTAACTGCTCGGCCCTGTGATGGACTGATGACATGTATGGGGTGTTTCCACCCTTCTCGACCAATGAGCACTAAGATAGGCTCCAGCGCTCCCATGGCCTGATTTCTAATAAGTGGTTGGCGATGGATGGATGATGGTAAGAAAATTGACAAAATTGATGTTTACTGCACCTGCACCACTGTTCTCTCTTATCTCTCCCTCATGTTCTACCGCTTGGTTTTGCTCATCCATATCATTTCATTTAGGATTTCATAGAAACGCCATCAACAGTGATGCAAATCATTTTTAATTTACCTTTAATATACTCAAACAAATCAATCTTTTGGTATAGGCATTCCAGAAGTGACAACGTCTTTTTGAGAGTCATTAGTTCTCTAAAAACGTGCCACGGACAAGTAAGTCACCATAAAGAGCAACCGTGGACCGTATGGAGCTCGAGGTTGAACAAGAGAGCTAGGTTTTCATCATATTGATTCTTTGAGGAACACTGGAGGTGACGAGTTCCCTCGTCCAGCCTCGGTTCCTGTGAGATCGGATGTAGGCCTCATCAAATCTTGTCCAAGAAAAAGTTTCAAAACCAACTTCAAAGTATTGACGCTGTCTTATATTTATATTCTCTCTTTGTGGGCACATCTGCTCTTTATTGGTTACTATAATCTGGATCATTAACAGGCAGTCATGTACACAAATGAGATCAATGTTTAGCCTTCTTGGAGAAATAACACCAGGATAGGAAAACAAAGCCACCTACAGGGCAAAACACCACTGGCACATTTGGATTTCATGTACAGTAAATATCGTGGCTATACGATATTATATGTGTAAATATAATGAGAGTGCCTTGATATTTTTTTGCTTTATGTGATTACTCATGATTTTAAGTCAAGGGAGAGGTAAGAATCTGCCACCTGTGGTTTCAGAGGAATTTTGTTGTGACTCAATTCTCTATGGCTAGATAATCGTGCAGGAGATGAAGAACCTCAGGATCCAGAGCTCTGCTGCTCCTCTGTTGCCATGCAAGGGTGAGCATGCATACTGTGTGTGTGTTTGCACGTAACCATAAACATGGATTTTAACTTCATCTGCTTTACACATCATTGTAAACGGACTCATTTTTATACAGCACTTTTATGGTCTAGCGACCTCTCAAAGTGGTTTACAATGTATTCTCACATTTACCCGAACATGGGGGATTAAGGCCGGATGCCGTTTCTGGACGTCCTGCGCAGGGACCAATCCCGCAATGCCTAACGTGTAGCCGCGCGTGATACCACTGAGCTACCACATCCTCATGGTGGTTGCTTTTCAATTTGCTTTGCTTGTCCTAATGCACATTGTAATATAAACACAGATAGAGTTGCTGGATTAGCAGAGCCGTGTTGATCGTTCAGGGGGTGGAGGATATCTGTTGTTTTTCTCATTAAAAACAGACTGTTTTGATGACTTGAAGGAGCGAATGCAGGCCAGTGTGGTGTATCTGGCTCAGCTGGGCCACTGCTGCATGGCAGGCTATTGACATGGACAGAGAGACGTCCAGTACCTCATAATGCATCGGGTTACTTTGAGGGTGGGGGCAGAGCTAACTTTGTCTTTTTGGGCAACTCTGCACGATTGCCAGTGACGAAAGAATGGGGGCTTTATTCAAACCAGAGGT